>BAUE01083527.1:0-17060 GCA_000787875.1 Solanum virginianum | reverse complement strand
TTGAACATCCCCCTTGTTCTTGTACAATGGAACCATTGTACTCCTTCTCCATCTTCTCCATTGATACCTCAAATTTGACTTAAAATTTTAAAAAAATTATACATAATATTGAAATAATTGTGCTACATTTGATACAATAAAATAATAAATAATATTAATTTATTACGATGCTAAAATATCAAAGAATACTCCAAAAAAATAAATTTGATCTTTCTATTAAAAAACAATAACATATTTTGCATATTGTAAAAAATTATACATTTTGATACATTTTAAATATTTAATAATGAGCAAATAAAAATTGAAAGAGAAATAAAAAAGATAAATGTATGTAACAATAATAGTTTGGATTCATGTAGCTGTCAAGATATAAATAAATCAAAAATAAGTAGTCAATTTAATTATAATTAAGTAAATATTATTCCATTTTTGAATTATTACGATCTTCATATTAAATAAAGCAAGTTACTATACATATTCTATTCAAATTTTTTTTTTTCAAATTTACTTATAACTAAACACAATTCCAACTTTAAAAATTTCAAATAAAGTGAAAAAATCAATAGTATGTAATAGCTTGTATATGAGATTTAAACTATAATATTGCGTGACTATAGATTTAAGATATTACACTTCTAAATCAAATTTGATTATGTATTTAGTTAAATTATTCAAGTTAGGTGGTATTCTAATTTTTAAAAATTGGATGTGTAAACCACATATAGAAGTAGATTCCAATCTAAATAGTTTTTACAAAAAGAAAGATGATCAAATACAACTTAAATTTTAATTTCAAAAATTCAAATAAAGTGAATTTTTTTTTTCACAACCAAATGTTCACTAATTCTCTTAATTGTTTCCCATGAAACTAGGCCATTGTCAAATTCTTCAAAATATCTTCATTCTTAATTTTATCTTTTCAACCATGCCATACATTCACTGTAACATAATTTTTTTATTGGTTTCTCAAGGTATCCCCCAACTGACAGGCCAAGAGCCAATCTTTCGCGGATTTGAGCTTCATTTAATGATTTGCGATGGGCCAATTGGTTGTTGCATACATAAGGCGGGGATCAAACCCCCAATACTTGCTTAAACGACCTAGTGAGCTAACCACGACGCTATAACATAATTACTTATACTACTTTCATCTCTTAAATATACAAGTTTTTGATTGATCAACACACTGTTTGCACAACATACCCTTTTTGACAATTGCTTTATAAAATTTTCCTTCTAACTCTTGTTAATATATTTTTAATAGTCAAATATAACAAATGCAAATATTTGTTTGTTTATAATATCATTTTAATCTCTCCATTTTCTTATCCAAAATATTTGAAACTTTCTTTGTTAAAAATAACACACATATCAGTCACGTTCATATTTGTCACTTAAGTCAAGTCACCAAATTTGCACTGTAAATACTTCTATTCTATCTGTAAAATAATTATCGAAACAAATTTTTGTGATAATTAAATTAAAATAAATATATAAGGTAATCATAATTATATATGAAATCATTGTGTAATATCATTTTAATCTCTCAATTTTCTTTTCCAAAATACTTAAAACTTTCTTTCTTGACAGTATCAGTGCTCACGTCAATGTTTATCGTTTAAGTTAAGTCACTAAATTTTTACTGCAAATATTTTTGTCAATCTGCAAAATAATCATCTAAATACAATTTTGTAATATTTAAATTAAAATAAATTTATAAGGTAATCATAATATACAAAATCACTAAGATATGCTTAAGCTTTTAATGCTCGAAAAAATATCGGAGTATATGAAATCACTAGGAAAATAAATATTCATTCTCAAAATTAAAGATCTCAAAACTTTAAAAATAAATAAATAAATAAATAATTGTTTGTATCCGTCCATGTTTTCCATGGGCCTAGGGGGGAAAAAGGTTCCGCGTAGGGACATATATGTAAATCTGTAGAATCTTCTCGCTTTCACGCTAAGCTAAGCCCTTTATAAAACGGAGAGAGCCGATCCAAATGCGCAGAGTTGCCTTGTTTGGTAAGCTATTTTTTTCGTGAAGCCCATAGAAAGAAGAACAAATTAGAGAAATGGCAGAGGAAGGACAAGTCCTTGGCGTTCACACCGTTGATGAATGGAGCGACCATCTCCAGAAGGGCATTGATAACAAAAAACTGGTATCACTTGGTCTTTTCTCTTTTGTTTTTTTTTTTTTGCAATTTTTTTTCTGTCCTGATTTAGTTGATTTCTTTTTCTTGTACGATTAATTAATTTCTTCATTCATCAGTGGATTTTTTGCTTTATGTTATTACGGATCGTATCTGGATTAGACGTGGGTTTGTCGAGATCGGGAATTGAAAACTGTTACAGAAAGTTGGGGTCTGTTCTTTATATGTTTATATCTACCAATTACACAACTTTTAATTTCGTACTAAAATTATAAAGTCATCCGTGTTTTTTTTTTTTCTGATTTTAATTTCTTGTTTTGTTTGACGGTCTACATTGTGAGTTACTGAGGATTAAAATCTTGATATCGTTTCCCAATTGAATCTTTTTTGACAATGTAGGCTATAAGGATAACCGTATATGTTGTTTGGGCTCCCCATGTTATACATCTCGGGCGTTCTAGGATGACAACAAATGCTTTTTTCCGGAAAAAAAAAAGAGATCTTCTTACATTTTATAATCTTGCTGTTCTTAACGCTGGTTCTGTACTCGTGTATGAGATAAAATTGTGAATCTTTTGGTTTATTGATGGATTCGTATGATTATCCTTGGGGGCATCATTTTCCCTCTCCATATTCATGGATTGTGTCTACTTTCTTGCTAAGAATAACGATTTACCAACCTGCTTCAGTAAATCACAGTTTGCTAAATCTTTCATATAAGCAAGTGGTATCATGTATATTTTTTGAACTGTCTTAAGGTTGGTACTTGGTTGAGACATAGTTTACCACTATACAAATAGCCCTCTTGCAATACTATATTTTTCTCATATTCACTAATGTTGCAGATGGTTGTGGATTTCACTGCTTCTTGGTGTGGTCCCTGCAAGTTCATTGCCCCATTTCTTGCAGAGTTGGCCAAGAAGATACCTTCTGTTACCTTCCTGAAAGTGGATGTAGATGAATTGAAGGTAAAATTATTGAGTCAAACATTTAATAGGTTTGGTGGAATATAACCAAACTCCATTAATGTTCCCAAACATTATATGCGTTGATGTCTATTTATTTGTCACAGTCAGTAGCTACTGATTGGGCTGTGGAGGCAATGCCAACTTTCATGTTCATCAAAGAGGGGAAGATCGTTGATAAGGTGGTAGGAGCCAAAAAGGATGAGCTGCAGCAGACCATTGCCAAGCACATCAGTAGTTCCTCATCAGCCTAATTGATATGCTTTATGCTCTACCTATTTTAATATGGGCAAGAAATAACTTAATTTCTGTTGGATATTGCAAGTTCTTACTATTAAGTCAAATATTATTCCGTAGTCTGAACTATTCTGTCTATAATCAATAGTATTTCTTGCGTTGAATGATCAATGTGTCACTTCAATGGGTGTATTCTATTTGAAGTATTTATCAAGTCCAGTCAATGGAGTAAACCAGATATAGATGGTTTGTCGTATAGTTAACTCCAACTAATTGGTGACTGAAGTATAATTGATTGAGATTGAAATACATCCTCGTTTCTGAAGAAAGTCATCCAAGAGAAATTGAACTGCAATCCAGTTGCAGAAACTTTGGTCCAGTTTGTTGTAAGGAGAGTTGAATAATCCAAGCATAGAGTAATAACATCAGCAATAGGACCATAAGAAAAGGATGCAGGGTTCAAACTCAAAAAGAAACTACGGTACCTTATGAGAGAAGGAAAAAGGTTGTGGTGAGTCCTGTGCTTAATTTGGAGCGATTAACATGCTCATCTCATATGACGTTAGTTACATGAAAGGAAAGAAAATATGGATGCAAATACTCTTTTCCATTGAATTCTTTCTACCAACGCAACACACACGATTATGAAGGGTCATACTAGGATCCGTTCCTAACATGGACCTAAGAGGTTTGATTCCCAGGAACACAACTATCACACTGACTAAACAGTACATAACCGACGCTTATCTGGTCCACATCTCCAATTTAAAAGTAGAAAGGAACCAGACTGCACTCTAAGATGGGAGTTGCATTTGGAACTCCCAACAATCTACAAACTCATGTATAAATATGCTATCTTCACAGAGTCCTCTCCGGCACCTGAAAACTAAGATTACTACCTAATGAATGCATATCAGGAGTTTTCCTCTACAACATTCATTAAACAAACTACTACCTCCTATTTCCTTTGCTTCACAGTTTATTCTTACCTCACTAGCCTTTTAAGTTATGCAACATTTGAACCAACTTTTTCTTTTTTATATTTCAATTCTAGGTAGGTGTACAGTGAGCTTCTACCGACAACCGCTTCAGTACGTTTGGGCAGGGATCTTCTCCAAAGTTGCTATTTGATATTGTCACAGCACATGTTTGGCGTCCTAGACATTTCTGGAAAAGTAACAAGAACAAAACATGAGTTGAATGAAATTAGTCAGCCTAGTAAGTATAGTTGAACAAAAGGTAAACAATTTATTCTTGTTCGTTCGATACTGTTAGCAAAACAAAAAAGGTACCTTTTCTACAACGGCTTGTGAGTTAGGAGCATGGCAAGTTCCTTGCTTGAAGCTCCCACAGGTTCCAAGAGGAGTTCCAAAGCTTGCAAATTTAATGGAGGAAATAGATTGACCAGGAGCACAGTGAATTCGGATTTTAGGTAGGTGAAACTCTTGGGTTCTGCCATAGTTCTCAATTTGCCAGTTCTTAATGTTTGGATGATATTCAGCAACATTGGAACATACGTTAGTGACTGATCTCTTCACAAGAGAAATTCTTGTGGGATCTCCACCAAGTTCTTCAAAAAGCACCAATAGATTCTGAGTGGGTTTTAACCAAGACCGAGGAACATGGTACCTGAAACAATAAATCTGTAAGTTGCCAAACAAGAACCTCCAATTTCCAGTTATTAATGGTGTCGTGAAATTATAAGAAAGCAAGTGTATAGCTGGGAAGAAGTGCTTTACCATTTTTGAGTTGGTTCCCCACATCCCAGTTGACATTTTGGAGGCCGAAAAACTCCAGAATACTGGCAACCATTGCAATCTCCAGTAGCATATGCAGTCCAATATCTACCAATACTCTGACCATTAATCCATACTTGACCTTTACCCATACTGCTCATGTCCAAAGCCAATGGCTCATCTCCGTCGGGCATATTGAAGTAAGCCTGTAATACGATGAGTTAATAAGATATGACTACCATCACTTGCATCTTTGGAATATATCTCCTAATTTCATACCTTATGCCATGTTAAAGGCTGTTGTTTCTGTGCAATTAATGAACCCTGCATCCAGTCAACGGCAGAAATACCATTCGGTGAAACAAGATTCATTGCCTCTCCTTTAAGCCCAACCTGTTAGTAAGTTCAAATCAGTATAAAAGGTTGCAGTTGAAACTAGACTATTGATTGAACAATAGTGCAGTAAGTTAGATCACCTGATATGTCCACTTTGCCCAGGACAAGTCCCATTTTCCCTGGTCTAGGCCATGAATTGCAACAGGTCCTAGTACTCCAGTGCTCCATGTTTCAAAATGTCCACCCATGTTCTTCAGAAAACAAACAGAAATATTAAAAATTTAGAGTACATTGAAAAATTAATATATGATCTCAGGACTGCAAAAAGGCTACAAATTGTTGCTTCAACATATCAGTTATGGTTATAATAATAGCTAGAGTTGCATTGATGAGCTGGTTCCCTATCCCTTTCTTTTTCTGATAAACTATTTCCTATCCCTTTATTGCTAGAAAAGATGAATTCACATTATAGATTCCTTCCACATGGATATATGGCAATCAAAGAATGCACAATGGCCTTCTTACACTGCAATGTAAGCAGTGAGCCGTATTTGTCTTGTGCGCTTAAGTTTCAAGCCTTTGCCAAGCCCAGAGGAAAAAAAGGAAGAACCTTGTCTACTGATTATCATTAGCTCTACAGAAAGTAGACTTTAACCCACGCTCAATAGTTTTCAGCTATGCATCATTTTAATCCCTCAGAATTATTCCTTTCTTCACTTCCCGTATTAGCATTTTGGTTTTTCACAAGCATAGTAATCAGTGATACTGTAAGCCGATTAATGATTCAGGGATATGTTAATGATGCTGAACACTTGTTGATTTTAATTGAAGCTATTAAGCGTAGAAACTTATTCTATTTTCTTCATGAGTTATTTGAATCTGAGTTGATATCAAGAATGCACGCTATTTGGAAGATAGAAGGTGAGCATTGAACTAACCGGCAGTCCAACAGCCACACTAAGTAGAGCAATTCTGTTTGAGCCAGCACGAAGATTGACTTTTCCTTTAAATACAAATCTCCTATTCTTCCTCGTCCCAAATGCAGAACCTATAACATGTGTAAGAGTGTTCATCGAAATTAGCCAAGTTTAAACATACATCGTAGATAACTTTTGATGAAATAACATTGACTGCATTACCTGAGAGCTGACCATTAATAAACACATGCATAGCATGGCCCGTTGTCTCAACGATAAGAGTAGGGAGCTCTCCGCCATGCAAGAAGGACTCAGTTGAACCAATATCGACACTGTCACAGGAAACATCATACATATGTCACATAAGCTAGATATACAGATCACAAGTGTTAAATGCAAAGAAGTATGAGAGGTCCCAAGGTTGAGTAATATGAGAATGGAAAGTGACAACTCATCTAAGAAATCCTACTCAAGTGAGCAGAACGTTTACTAAATTTCCTAGAGGATCAAGCACACTATTCTCTGTAATGGATGTACTTCAAGACGTGCGCCCTCCACCCATAACCCCTTCCCATTCTCCCCTTCCCCTCAGACACATCTTGCTGGAAAAAGAAATGAGGGATAAGGCATTCAAATTTGACATTTGCACTGGTAGACAATCCAATTCCTAGTGAGAAGCAAATGAAGGTAACAGGTTTATGTAGTCAGAGAGCAACCAAACTCACCTGGTTATGTACCACAAATAGTCACTTGTATCTCTGGTTACATTTATTTGCTCCAAGAGACCAAAAGATCTAATTGATGAGCTGTCATCTAATGCAGATATATCTTCATTGTAACTCTCCCAAGATAGCATCTCTGAATTAGTTGGTAGCATTTCCATCTTTGATGTTTGAACTCCAACCTGCACATGGAATTTAAAAGCAATTAAATCCTTGCTATCAGAGTTGTTAGCGAGTAGCATAAATGAAACTTCCAGAAGATGCTAAAGCAGCTCATGAGTACTATTGAATGTCTAGAAGTTCCCAAGCAGGAGTTTTGCGTACTTTGGCTGTGTTGAAGACTACATTTCTGCAGTCAGGAAGGATGCTAATGGACCAAGGCGGCAAATTATAGTGCATGTTATTGAACATTACTCTAGCGGCAGATTTCCAGTCATTGTTTGACAAAAAAGCTACACAACCCCCTGTCTCTGAAGAGTACACATACGCCTACAGCAATAGAAAATATTCAATGAGAGATGGATTATTCTGAACCATGGTGACAAGATTACTGATGCTTATGCAGAACTACATACTTGTTGAAGGTTTCCCAAGGATGTGATAGCTGGATCAGCAGAAACTAAGGATTTCTCACACATCTTGATAGCTCTATGAAGCTCCTTGAGATGACCGTATTTTGGCTGTCTGATCAGACCTGTCAAATGGAAGGAGCGTTTAGAGATCTTTTCTCTTTCAGTTAAATGGAACTGAATAATGACATTGGCAAATTTTTATGCTATAAAGCTTGTTAAGGGCACACAAATTAGAGAAGGAAGCTTTGAGAAATCATTACAGAACAAATATCACGAAGAAAACATGGTCTCACCGAAGAGATGAGTAAAGAGGAAATGAGAGCCCGACACTCACCATACTCATCAATTGGAGCATCATAGTCATAGCTAGTAGTGATGAATGGCCCACCCGCTGTGCGTCCAAAGTTCGTGCCCCCATGGTACTGTTAGGCAAGAAGAGGAAATGCTGTTAACTACAAAGACTTTATGCATGATTTCGGTTCATAAAGAAGTACTATGACTCTTCTACATCAGGCATTTGCCAAAGTAGTGAAATGTTTCAAACCATGTAATAGTTAACAAAAGATCCTCCTCTTTGTATAAATTGGGCAACAGCAAATGCCAAATCTTGAACTGGCCTCTGATGAAGGGTACCGCCAAATTCCGAGAACCTTCAATTTATCGAGAAAAGTAGTCAAAAAGGACCCTACTTCAAACATAATGAAAAGTTAACAGGAAGCGACAAGATTACATACCAACCACTCCAAGCCTCAGTCCAAATTGCAGGTTTGTATGGTTTGTTTGGGAAGAAATTATCACAGTAGAAACCGTTGCATGTGTTGATCTGTTATCAACAGTAAGAAAAGTTATTTAAGGGGTTATATAACTAACCATTTTAAGAGCCTTGAGAGTAAATCAGTTGTATAATTAGTGGATTTTTATTAGAAATTGAGGTGAAATAGGAGAGGATCAAGAGGAGTAGAACTGTTTGGTTCATACTAGGAGGAGCTTAACTAACATACACTAACAGTGCAAAATCAGGTCATTTAAAAGCTAATTACATGTAACTTTTATAGCAAGCATGAACCGGCAATTTAATTCTATATGCTAATTTTATCGTATTTGCATTCTTTTTTTTCATATCTAGTTTATTCTGCTTATGGGTTCTTGGGTTCTTGAAACGAGGGTTCTAGCAAACAGCCTCTCCACCTCTACGAGGTAGTGATAAGGTTGTGGAATTCCACTGTTGTTGTTATGAACTGGCAAATTGTTATCTAAACTAGAAAATGGTACAGAGCAATGGCAAATGGAAACATGGGAAGCTCTAGCAACCAAGCTTACTTACCACAGGATCTGGGGCATCTTCTTCCTTGCACATCACCCATGGGACACCTGTGTCCAATCCAACTGCCATATTAGCAGCCCATGTTGCATACTGATGTCCCGGTGCTCCGAGTACCTTGGCTTGTGGTCCATACTCATTCTCAATCTACAGTAGCAGATCAAACAGAAAAGTTACATGAGAATAGAACAAGTTTTAGTGGAATTTGGCTTCAGCAAACACAAAAATAGTATAATGAACTAATCGGATAAAAGTTCCTGAAAGAAAAACAACCTGGGAGAGTATGATAGGACCACCCTGAGACTCAAAAAGGTTATGACTCTTCATCAAGTTAACAATTTTCTCAGCATACCCTTTCATTGCATTCTGCCAATCCATAAAACAAATAAAATTCCATTAATTATCCACCAATAAAAATGATATATCTTCTTCAAATGGCGATTTTTCTATTTAATTTTTTCTCAAGAGAAGACTGAGACCTTGAAAGGTTCGTTATCTGCTCTGAAGCTAATGCCTGGTACATATTTCAGCCATACTGGAAACCCTCTGTGGAATTGACAGTAAAATCAGTACAAATATGAAATACCTCTTGGTATGAACATTCTAATAGATCTAGAAAGAAGAAATGTACCCAAAATTCCACTCTGCACAAACATAAGGGCCAATTCGAAGATGAGCATACAGGCCTGCTTTCTGAATTGTTTTTACAAACCTCACCAGGTCATATCTTCCTTCAAAATTATACTGAAAACCCCACAAAAAAAAGATTTAATCTTTGAGCACAAAACATGAATCAACACAAGCTAATTGAATACAAAATAAGTGGGAAATAAAGTACATTGCCAGGAGAAGGCTCATGAACATTCCAAAAGACATAAGTCTCAACCACATCCAAGCCTCCTTCTTTTGCCTTGTTTATCAGATCTTCCCACATCTACAAAACCACATTTTTCAAGCTCACTTCATAAGCAATTTCACATTAAGGGATAAGAAAAGAGAGCATAAATGGGCAAGAACTGAAGTACCTCAGGGGTACTTCTGGGGTAATGTATAGAACCAGAAAAAAGCAATCTTCTTTGCCCATTAATCACAATGGCCTTCCTGTCATAGGTAACATCACAGTGAATCCACCCAAAGCTGATAAGCAACACTATGCACCATAGCAGAACCCACTTCTGAATTAAGTTAACATCCATGCTTCCACCTTTTCTACTTCCCCTTTTTGCTCTTTTATCTTACAAACACATCCAAGAACACAACTTTTCTTTCTGGGTGAAGGGAAGATCAAGAATCTTGGAACCAAAAAGGTGAAAAATAGAGGGAGGACAGGCAGAAGGCTTAATTGCAATGTGGGTGGACTGCAAGTCAGTTCAGTTTTGCTTTGAAGAGCGACCACAGTGCTTGCGTCCAAGTAATTGCCTCTTCCTCCACCTCAAAACTATAATGTGCAAGTCTTGGAAGTGATGGAAATACAAGTTTATATATAGCGAGACAGTTGTAATGTACAGCTTTCATTTCACTATTGCCAAGAAAAAAGAAGTCATCAGTGCGTGACTTGTGAGCTCAACACTTAAAAAATAAATAAAAACAATTTAATTAATTATTCATTCCATTTCTATTTATTTACCTAATTAAATAAGTTATATAAAAAGGAATGGATGTCGCTGGGTAAAAAGTAGACAACTAATAGAAATAGTATGATGTTTGACCTTGTTATATAGTATATAATATGTCTTTTTATATTGTATTGTTTTTTTTGTCATTCATTCTATTACTTTTAATTGTCTTCATAAACTATCAATTATTTTTCATTCTAGTCGTTTGATTTCATATCTAGTATTTTCTGCTTTTGGGATGATATTTTTGACATGAAGGTCTTTCAAAAAAATGTCTCCTTATCTGTATGAGGTAGTGATAAAATTTGAGTATATATTTTGTCCTTTTTCAAATTTTACTTGTAAAATTTCACTAAATATATTATTATTGTATTAATTAATTTTATAATTTTAAATATGACATATATATTAAAATTAAAAGTGAAAAAAGAGACATTCAGTAAATAAAAGCACATGGAGTAGTAAAAGAAGCTGACAAACAGAAAAAAGGAAACAAGAATATCATGTGTAAATCTAAGCTTTTCCACTATTCTCTTTTTTTCATTTTTTATTGTTTGAAAATAAAGTATAAGGTTGGAATGGAGGGAGATAGTGATTTTGGCGCATTAATGAAATGAGTGCAGGTTTTGCGGGGTCAATATTTAATTAGTGCGAAATTTGTGGCTCGATTTTATTTTCACAAATCTTTGTTAAGCCTTTTTTAAAATATTTTGCAGATAAGGAGTCGTATTTTATGTATTTGACACAACAAGCAATGTTATTTTTTAAAATTCATTTTCCTAGCTGGCACTGCAGACGGTCAAAATTATACACATGGTATTTAGAGATTTTAGATCCACCGAGCTGACACACGAATATATTTTCAGGTCTCATTTAATTGTGATTAGTTGACGTTTAATTAAAAATGAAATCTTTGATTCTTAATCTGACTTAATTGAGTATATTTTAAATAATTTAAAATTTTGAACTTCTGAAGAGGTCTCGTGAAAGTATCGATCGGTTCCTCTTATCCTTGATATTTTTCAAAAAGACATAGTGGTTAAATATTCATCTCTTAATTCGTATCAATTCATATATTTTTAGTTTTTAAATTGCAATTCATATACTTTAAATTCTACTTTCTCCTTTATTTTTATTTATCACTATTTCACTTATTGAGATCAAACTATACAAATTTTGATCAATATTTTAAAATGTATTTTTTTTATCATTAATGTGAGAAGAATTGCAACTTAAAGCATTTTTTTATATAGTTTTTAATTATCTAAAATTTTAGATTTCAGATACTAAATTTAGGTGTTTCAATTTAGGTTTAAGATTTAGTCAAATTGACCTCAAAAAGTAAAACAAGAACTAGTAAAAGTAATCAGAGGAGTATTAGACAATGGCAGAACCAACATTTTCGTCAAAGGTATTCATACTTTTAAAATATATGTAAAAAGAATGGGTGTTTTTTGTATCAAGAGTGTTCAACAATTAATATACATCAAAATATTTATATTTAACTTTTATTTTTAAAAAAAAAATTATGATAAAGAATATCTGACCATCCTCCGGTAAATTTAAGTGTATTTGTGTGTCACAGGTCGTGATTGAGCAGAAGCAAAAGCACATAGAATGTGAAAAGAAAACGACAAATAGAGTTGAAAGCTTTGGCATAGTGTGTGTACGTAGCACCTATTACTTGTCATATGTACAGAAATTGCTTATTGAATTTTGAAGTCCTTACCGACACATCAATTAGTAGTAGTTCATAACAATACAAGAATGTGATTTGTGTCAAACAAGGAAGATGGTCGAGTGTCCAATCTTAAGAGATTTAGAAATGAATTAATGTCACTTCTCCAACTGATCATTCAATTCACATGAATAATGTTTAATGTTTTCTTTTAAAAAAAAATAAAGAAGGTAATTTATTAATTATATAATAATGCCTTGGACTCTTTTGATCTGTTGTTTAATGTTTGGCCCATCCATTGAGAAACTCATTTGACTATACCAGTGCAGTAAACTTTATCTTAGATAACAACGTTTAATGTTAAGTATTTTTTTTTTCTTCTCACTTTGTGTTTGATGTCCATATTGGAGTTTAAATATTTTTGATTCGTGCCGCATATGGTCGCCTTTGAGGGGAAATATTTCTTATCAAGAATTTTTTCATACTCTCAAACTTGAGATCTCGATTAAGGAAGAAATAACTTGATTCATTGCGCCAAATCCTGGTGTTAGTACTCGTATCTTGAGTAATGAATGCAACATGGTTTGCTGAAATGACAATTATTTTTGGATTAAATTATTCTGGTTAAGTTGGCAAATTAATACTCCCTCACTTGGCAATTGTAATTAAAATGCTCTATTACTATACTAGTATTTTTTACTTGTCTATTTTAGTAGACCAAAATAAAAAATTTCATTTTCTTCCCACACTATTTTTTTATCCTTAAATAACTCTATAAGGTTAATTAAGTAAAATAAATCTTCAATTAACATGAGATATTTTATGTATCGAATTGATTTTTTTTTCTTTTTTGAAGAATGAAACTCAATCAACACTTTCTAAAGGGGCGTATTAAGTCAACATAGGTCAAATAAAATAAAACGAGATGAATAACAGTTTAATAAATACCACTACAAGAAAAATAAAATTCTGCTACGAGCTTTATTAGGACTCTGTCACTAAATTACAAATCCATCATTAAAAGCGATTAGTGATGGATTTTTCCTATTCAACAACAAATGTAATGTGTCGGTAATACTTTTTTTCTTATTCTTTTGAGTGAATAATAAATATGCCAAAATTCATTCAACAAAAATGTTTTGACGAAATTGACACTCCACAAATATTAATCCATATTGAAGTAAACTAGTAAATGTGAAGTATTTTATTTTGCCTGTGTTACATAACAGCCAAAGCTTTTTTGGTGGGTCATTTTCAATATTTCAGAAAGAGTTGAAAAGCTCATTAAACTACTCTTCTTTTACTTTACAATAATCCACAGTAATTGCAGGGAAAATAGTATTGTTACAGCTAGGCCATTATACATTTCAATTTCATGGATGTCGTTTTTCCAATGCGTGAATATCAGATGTAGTAGTATTGTCAGTGTCTCCCAAAATTATGTCATTTTCTAGTGTCATGGTGTTTCCCCACAACCCCCAACTAAGCTTAGGTATCCTCACTTCTCTTACAAATTGAGTGTCAAACTTGCCTACCATTTTGTTTTATTAATCACTAATTAACACATGTTAAGATGCAACAAGAAAATGCCAATTTGTAAAATGAAAAAAAAAATCATGGAATGGTGGGAGAGAGGATTTGATGGACATTCAAAAGATATTCCACTTAATTAAAGTTTTCCCCTTTTTCTTCAATTTTATATACTCTTTGGTTAAGTTTTTGAGACGGACAAAATATTTATTCTAAAAAAGTGAAACGTTTGACAAAAGTTTAATTTTTTTCGGAAGCAAAAAAAATATTTTTTGAAAAAATGAAAAATACATTTAGAAGCACTCCTAAAAAGCTTGATCAAACGCAAATTATTTCTCGCAAAAATACTTTTTAAAAAAATATATTTTTCAAATTAAATTAATTTGAGAAGTCCGACCAAATATATTACTCCTAGTATTAATCTTTTCGAGTATCTTATTTAGTAAAGAGAGGTCCCACGAGGGGAGAACAAAGGTAATTAGTGTCAGTCAGAAAGTAATGGTAACACAATATATATGGTTGGACTTCAATATTCTAGTTTCAAATTTTTATTTTTTTTTATCAGCTCTAGTTTTAAAATTGCTTTAAAGGAGATGAATTTTACGTTTATATACTGAAACTTTTACATGAAAATGCATATATATGTAAATAAGTATAAGAGTTTAATTTTGGTGTACTGTCAGTGTATCAAATTTTAACATCATCATATAATATATTAAGAAATATTTTTTTATAATATTTATTTATTTATATTTTAAAAAATACAATACAATTATTATTTTTTTCTCTTTCTTCTTTACTTTTCTCCGTTTCACCCTCTCTTTTCCTCTTTGGCAAATAGTTCAATTTCTTTTATTGACTTCTTCCATTACAATCTAAATATATTTTTTCTTAATTATTCTACAAGCATATATATATATTTCTTGTGTAGTCTTTTGTGCATTCTTTTTTTCAATACATAAAAATTAATTTTTTATATCTACAATCAAAGCTAACCTTTTTATATAGTTTTTAATTTTGTTTATTGATTGTAGGACTTATTGGTAGTTTTTCACAAAATTAAGTACTTTTTGAACTGTTCGTTTCATTTTTCTATTGTTGTGTTTTTTATAGAAGACGAAAAATCTCTTAACGACTCCATACATCTTCCATCTCTTTCGGGTCTTCTTTTTATTACATATTTTATTAGAATTATTATTATTATAAATATGAATGTCATAAGTTATTTTTTTATAATAAAAAAAAAAGCAAAATGAACAAAATAATACCTACGAGAAAGAGAGAGACAATAATTTGAATTCAAATTAAGAAAGGAAAAACAATCTAAAAATTAGGAAAGAATTTGAATGATAGTATAATTATGATTCAAATTACCTTTAATATTTTTTCTAAATTTTATTTTTTTAAAAAGATATAAATATTACTTGAAAAAATTATTATAATTATCTAAAGTTACATAGAAAATCTTATATACTGACATAAATTGCATATAATTTAAACTCTAGGTATAATATTATCCATTACCCGAAACATTAGCATGAAAATTCCCAACGATTTCATGCTATAATGCTTTTCCTATAATGGTTTTCCTATCATAAATGTCAGTTGTGATAACATTATTAAATGCTACCTTCTCTATCCTATTTTAATTGAATTGGTAAGATAATGCACGTATATTAAAAAAATATTTAAAGATAAAATTTATATCATACTTTTTACTATTGTCCTTCGTGAAATCATAAATATGTAGTGTAATTTATCTCCTAGAAAATATAAAACTTCAATAATATCTCCAAGAAAATATAAAACTTCAATAAATGAAAGGACAAATATGAAAAATGTTTCAAATATTTTTCTTGAACTTTGAATAATTTAACTATTTTGAACATGGAAAAAAGCCTCAAAAATTTAATTAATTTGAGACGGAGAACAATTCAACTATTTTGAACATGAAAAAAAGCCTAAAAAATTTAATTAATTTGAGACGGAGAGAGTATATTCAAATGAGTAATAGTAGTAGTTTTTTTTTGTGTTTGCAATTTTTTTCTTTTTGCAATAAGGAGAGTGCCTAAATGTTATTGGAGTTCAATAAAACAAACAAATAAATGGTCAAAGTGTATGGGTTTAATTGCTTTATCAAATGTTCTTCTTTCTTTTTTTTTTTTTTGGTAAAACCCAGGAAAGTCAAAGTTAAGGATGTCAAATGAGTACTTGGGTTGTACTTGGATGATTTACATTTTTTGATAATCTCACATTTGGTCATATAATGTAGTTACAATTCTATATATATATATGTGTGAGAGAGACACCAGTTAACTAGTCTGAAACTAAAACTTAATTGTGAATCAAATTAAATGTTGTCATAAGTTCTATTTTATTTTGTTTAAATAGTCCTATTAAAAAATATAGAGGACGTGTGATATTTGAAAACTTATGAAACTATTAAATATTGGAGCATTGAACTAAGCTTAATTGAATAACCTTGCAAGGTGCAAGTTGAAGTTTTCTTTATTGTCAAGCTAATCTTAAACTAGTCCCAAGTTATGGTCAATCTCAAAAGAGAAGTAAGATTAGAGTGAAGTTACATCTTATTAGTTGTTACAAGAAATCTATACATGACTTCTATTGTACATGTATCAGACAAAAAAGGTCCTTTTTAAATTTGTCCTTGGTCAAAATAAGCTAGGCGAATGGAATTGATTAACAGAGAGGGGGCCAATTCTTTTCTTTCTTTCTTTTTTTCGTTTTATTACTAATTGTTTGGTTTAGAGTGCAAATTGTAGATTAAATTAATAAAACATTGGATACTAGGTGGTTGTTGCAGTCTTTAGAGAGCCAAAATAATAGTAAGGCTTTTTTTTGGTGCTTTTGCTAACTTTTCCATTACGCTTTTTAAGCTTTCGACGGCGTGATGGACGGGCAGATTGCACATTCTGTCTCGCTAATGCTTCTTTGCATAACAATAAACATGTCAATTAATTAACATTAAATTAGTTTCATTAGGAGTCCACTAGTAGCTAAAACCTCATTATTAGGTATTCTTATCGTAACATTACAATTCGCAAGTGATATTGTTCATTTTGGATCTAGGTTTACACGACTTTAAAATGCGTCATCAGTAAATAAAATATATTTACTTATATACCTAGAAGATCAGCATTTTTCCTGTGTTTTGTCGATGAGTTGTAGAGTACTTTAATTTGTTCACATTGTTGGAAGTTTGGCTCACTTCTAGAAGCCTACAATATGAAGCTTCCCCTTTCACACATGAAAG
>BAUE01083528.1:0-17060 GCA_000787875.1 Solanum virginianum | reverse complement strand
GTTCTCTTAGTAATCATACCATACCACACCATGGGAAACCACGATCCAAACAAGCTAAGTTTCACCTAATATAATTATATGTGTTATTTACATAATATAACATGTAAGTATACAATAATTTTATTTATCCAAAAGACTCTTAGATAAAAATCAAATTTAAATGACAAATACTCTTTGAGGGTCTTGAGATTGATAGGCTTACAATAACATTTATCATGTTTATCTTTAAATATAAGTCATACCTTATTTGATAACAAATGGATTCCTTTATTGTCACAAAAAGAAAAAAAAATATAAGTCATTATGCTAAAAATCTTAAATAAAATCAAACAAGTGGTAATTAAATCTTTTATTATTTAAATTGTATAGTAAGGTATATTTAGAATTTTAATATGAAAGAAATTAAATAAACAAATAAGAATTTTATATATTTTTATTTTGGCAAAAAGTAATATGAGGGGAAGCTCACATCTGTTAATATGAGGGAAAGCTCACATATGTGATAAAAACTATGTAATACCTCAAAAGTTGAAAAGTTTCACGACCCGGATCTAGAGTCTAGGACTGACATGATGAATGGGAACTCGAGAGTCCCAAAACAAGCCTCATAGCATCCGTTCACACATTATCAGTTTGGAAGCATATATTATACAATAAATACATAGTTCTAAGGGATAAGAAAGTAGGACTCATGCTATGAGGATGCCATAAGGATAGGGATTAACATGGATTCATATAACACGTAGCACATAAGGACTAAGGGGCAGATAAGTATGACACAAGCTATAGGGGCAAGCGGGGCTTAGGATCTTTCACATCATAACATGAATCCATATCATAATACTCATAATCAATCCATAATAACCATTGTAATAGATAGCTATAATCATAATCCCCAAATACAATACATAGCATATATCCATACAAGAGTCCACAAGATGTCTAATAATACCTCTAGTCATAGAATACGGTGGGGGGCCAAGACATGTCCTGGGCTCACCCTAAAAGTAAATATCATAAACAGAAGCAAAATAAGGTAGATGGATGGTGGCTTATCCTTGGAAGATATGACTCACCACAACAATTTTCTCAAATTCGGCTAGTCATCAAACGGTGGATGAATGTAGTCTCCAGTCCCTACATGGTTAGATCATGTAGGTAAAAAGTATGTGTTACTATGTTTGAATATATTAAGTATGTGGGCATGCAATGCATATGACTTAGCAAACCTGCATTCAGTGTTAGATGACAAAGGCACATAATATAGAAAGAGAGAGATATAGCAAAGAAAAGTAATATAACAATATGCTATGAAATCCATAATGCATGAAACGCAACAATGCTCATATATAGTGGGGATGTTACTTGCCAAGGATAGACCTTACTCCTTCTTATGGGAACATCACCCATTTTGGAGAAGCAACCTCATCTTACAAGAACACCACCTATTTCGAAAAGTATTGCCATGTTCATTTAGTCACCTTACGAGAACAACATCCATTTTGGGGAGTACCTTACCTTACGAGAATAACACCTATTTTGGAAAGGATTTCCATAACGTTCACTCACCTAATGGGAATAATACCCATTTTGGAGAGTACCTCACCTTATGGGAATAACACCCATTTTGGAAAGGATTTTCATAATATTTACTCATCTTGCGAGAAAAATACCCATTTCAGAGATCGAGTACCTTACCTTACCAGAACAACACCTATTTCGAAAAGGGTTTCCATACCACAAAGGGCATAAACATTTGATGCTAAGTCACCATTCCACGGGAGTACATATAGATATACATGATTTTAAAAGGAATATAAGTCTTTTTGAATCATGACATTGCATACTTAGGCTTAAAGGCCAAATCACACTTCATGTCCTATTTTTATGCATATGAGTAGCTCAGTCATAACCACACTTTCATCAAAATCATATTCATCAACATAATTGGGTCTTAGCCCACTTCATATCCTTCATAAAAACCAATGCTAATGTATGCATATGCCATGAATGACGAGATAATAGCATGGGCAACAGAGATTCATACTTAAATCATCAATATATTATGAAATCCAAGTAAATCCATGAGTAAATTTACATTTAGATCATACTTTAGATTACAGGTGCTTAAATCAACCTTTAAAGAGACAATGCATATTCAAATCTTCATAATATTCATGCAATTCAACATATTAGGGCTTAAATCACTTTATAAACATCTATTAAACATAACCCATACTTCAATTGAATCAAATAAATAATAATATTATAACTCCATAATTAAAGTAAGATAAAATTCATGAAAATCAAATGAAAAGAGTTTGGGTTCTTCATGATTGAAAGGGACCATAAATCCATCCGACATACCTAAGTTCTCCAAGAATAAACAAGAAGAATTTGATGAAGATTAGATCCCTTCCTTGAATCCCAAGCTAATTCTCCACTAGAGTCTTTAAGAGGAGTTCTTAAGCGAGTTGAATATAATTCTAAGTATGAGAATAAATTTGAATGAAAGGAGAAGAGTTTAGGTCATTTGAATATCTTCAGATAGCATAGAAGGTCACAAAAGTCCCTTAGGAGAAGCCATTATTACGAAAAGGCCATTAATGAATCCTGTAGAAAAATGTTGCCAGGGGTCCCGTGGGAATGTATACAGTCTGTGAGAAGGTATGTGGACCGTACACCCGTACTAAAGCCATACTTAGAAAATTTCAACAGGATTTCATCAAATCAAGAGTGCTTCCATTGAAGGTCCTATGGACTGTGTGAAGCTTCACGGGCCGTACAAGCATCCGTATGAAGGTACTAAGTTTTGAGATGGTGATTCCACACTTAGAATATCATTTTAGGAAGGAATTTCATGATACCCCACCCACACGGTCCGTGAGAAGCCATATGGCTCGTATGGCGTATGGGTGCCCGTGTGGCTTGGCTTAGCAAAAATGGACGAAATACAACACAGGAGGGCTTTACAAAAATGGGTATAGCTTTTTGATCTGAACTCGAAATTAGATGAAATTGAATTTATTGGAAAGATAATTCAAAGAGTTTCAATTTGATAAGTCATAGGCCACCGACCATTTTTCGTGCTACGAGATATGACGATTTAAAGTTGACTTTTCTATCGGGTCTTATGAAAAGCTTAGCCAATGGAATTCCTTTGAACTTGGCTTGATGTAGGAGACCCATGATGATCCTGAACCACATAAATAAGCTTGGATTGAAGGATTATAAGTGTACTTAGCTTGAACTTGAAGGTTCTATTCCGAGCTCACAACCGCGGGGTATTATATTCTCCACTCATTAGGATCATTCGTCCTTGAATGAGAAATGGGCTAGCTTAAAAGACTTGGGTTGAACATGGAACATCCAAACACAAATACACAATGCATATTTCATCATTTGAAAACCAATAAGTCATTAAAACTCATATCAAAACACCTTTAAATCATTCAAAACATTTAAAAATTATTTTCGTGCACATGTATGCATGTCATGTCATGAAACACAAGAGTGAAAGAATTAGGACCACTTGGAATAGGAAGAACCTAATACCTTATGCTTGAGTAAGTTGGAAAAGATAGGGATGTCATTTCATCATGTCCAACGTAACTCCCATGTAGTACTCTCCACATGATGATTTCTCCAAAGCACCTTAACCGAAGTGACATCCTTGTCGCAAAGCCGTTTCACTTGCCTATCCAAGATCTCAACCGAGACTTCCTCCTAAGACAAGTTCTCCTCAACCTCAGAACCTTCCAAAGGCGCAATTGTACTAGGATCACCAATCAATTTTATCAACATAAATACATGGAAAATCGGGTGAATAGAACTCAAATCTGGAGGTAGGTCAAACCTATAAGTCACATTCCCAATTTGCTTAACAATCTCATAAGGACCTACATACTGGGTACTTAATTTTCCCTTCTTGCCAAAACACATTACACCTTTCATAGGAGAAATCTTCACACACACCCTATCACCGTTAAGAAATTCAAGATCCCTCTTTCTAACACCCAAATAAGACTTTGGGCGACTTTGGGCCATTTTCAACCTCTCTTTAATCAACTTCACCTTCTCCATGGCCCCCAACACCAAATCCGAGCCAATCAATTCCATCTCACCTAACTCAAACCATCCCACTGGGGATCTATATCTCCTATCATACAAGCCTCAAATGGTGCCATACAAATGCTAGCATGAAAGCTATTGTTGTAAGCAAACTTGATAAGTGGTAGATGGCCATCCCAATTTCCCTTGAATTCTAACACACAAGACCTCAATATATCCTGCAAAGTTTGAATTGTTCTCTCGGTTTATCCACTATATTAAGGATGAAAAATGGTACTGTACTTCACCTTAGTGCCAAGCCCTTTTTGAAATGATTTCCAAAACTGAGAAGTAAATTGGGTACTGTCACGACCCAAGCCCAGGGCCTAGACGTGACATGGAAAATGGGAACCTGAAGGGACCCAAACAAGCCTCTTAGCATATCGATCACACATCCTTGGTTGCGGAAGCAAAGTAAACAACAACAAGAGACATAATAAAAAGGGAAGCGGGTCTAAGGGAAATCTTTATATTCATAAAACCATAAAGAGTCAAACTCATAGCATAAGTACATCATAATATCCAACAACACCTCTAACATGGAATGGAGCGGGGGCTAAGACACTCTACGGGCTCACCCTCATAATAAAAAGTGTCCAACATAAAGAAGTCACAAAATAGCAAGAAATAATATAGATAGTATCCTCGGACTTGAGGAATCACTAAAACTTATCTCCGAAGTATCAACTAGCTACGTGGAGGATGATTAAAAGGTGCTACAGTCCTTACATGGTAATATCATGTAAGCACAAAGTATGCGTTAGTACGTTAGAATGTACTAAGTATGTGGGATGCAATGCAATAAGACATAAATCATTCATCTTGCACAATATATATAGCATATATATACGGGAAGAGACCTTAACTGACATGAGTAAGACTAAGCGAGCTAGAACTTGGAATCCCGATGATTACCCCTCACCGGTGAAGAGGTGGTCTACTTACCAAGGTAAATCATACTACACCTTACTGGAACATGACCTATTTCATATGAAGTAATCCTCCTTACAGGAACATAACCTATTTTGGAAAGGATTTCATGATAAAGTGCACTAAATAGATCCACTAGTATAGCAAGGGTAAAGTATAATCCTATGTTGGCACATAGTTTAGAGACTAAATACTTTATGTAAGGACCCCTTGGGTCAAGCCCCCGTCTAAAGTACTCAATCGGTGCTAAGTCTAATCCCATAGAATACTTGAAATAATCATAACATTAATAACTTGTAAGAAACAATGAAACATGAGATGAGTAGCTCTTAAACATGCTTGACCTCTAATGGTGAGCTTAACTTGAAACATGAGAGTAATAATAATAAATACATGAACCCTTGCTTTAACATGAATGACTCACAAGAGGTAAAAATCTTGAAAATAAGGCTAAACTTGATATTTGTAATATTATAGATACTTTTCATGAATTCAATACATACTTGAAAGCCCTTAAGCATCATGCAAAATCTTAAAAATAGGGCTTAAATTCATACTTGCAATAACATAGATACTTTTCGTGAATTCAATGCATAATTGAAAGCCCTTAATCATCATATAGTCACTTGGATTGTAAATCATGAAATAGATCATCAATAACTTGAGAATTCTTGACTTGACATTTTATCAAACACTTGGTGGGCTCATGATACTAGTTCAAAATCATGCAATTCGATAGTGAAATAAGATGAGAAAACTTAATGCAAATCAACCCACTAACATGTAGTAAAACCCTCATGTAGGGTACCTTGAAATCCATCATCAAAACTCATAATAGATCATAGTTTCATAGCTCAAAACATGCATAGTGTCAATAGAGAAAGATCAACTTATAGTGTAATCTTAAAAATAGATATTCATGAGAAATCAACAATACTTGATAAAAACCCCAACATAAATCATGCTTATATTTCATAATAAAAGATACCCATAAGTAATACAACTTGAAAATATGCAATTTTCATAAAAAGGAAAATTGGGCTCCATGGGTGAAAGGACCCAATGGATGAAATCCACATACCTCAAACTTGGGTTTTCTTGAAGTAATCTTGAAGGAAACTTGAAGCTTGGATTGAGTTCTTGAGATCCGAAATTAAGCTTGAATTCCTTGAATTTGAATGAGATATTTGGTTAAGTATTGGAGAGATTTTTGAGAGGATTTTGAGTGATATAGAGTTGAAAAATCTTTAACTATGAGAGATTTCACGTTTAAATGTGCATGGGGCTATGACCCCAATGCCTTTGGCTGAAATAGAAAAATTAAGGAAAATATTGCACTGGTTTGCACCCCTGGCGCGACGTGGACACAAAATTACACTAGTCCAAGCCCCTGGCGCGTCGCGGCCAGGGCACAGATAGACATTATCCTGCAAAAAATTAGCAAAAATTATTTTTTGGTATGGGCCTTCTAAAATTCGATATATACCCATTTCCCACTCAATTTTGCCCCTTGATCAAGAATATGAAGTCAAAATTTTGATATCATGCATAGATTTTAAGATATATAAAAATTACGATTATGGGGCTTTCCGAAGCACATGTGGGGCGTTTCAACATCTCCCCCTAAGGAACATTCATCCCCAAAGAAACATGCATAAGAAAAGTAATCATGAAGATTTCAACTCGACATGAGTGCAACAAATGCATTTAAACATGACTTTCAAAAATCTCAACATGAATGTCAAAAATCACTGTAAACTTGTCAACATAAACATGAATGCATGCAAAATGACATGGGGACCACCACATCACAACTTTCCTACTCAAGGATGGGTTCATTATTGAATTGGAATTTAACACTAAGGGTTCTACAATCAATAGAAGCATAATATGCATGCAACCAATCTATCCCAAGAATGACATCAAAACCCACCATATCTAATTCAAAAAAATCATAAGGCAAGACTCAAAGAACCTTGACGGGATGTACATCCTTATTTCTCAACCTCTTCACTGTTTATCCAAAATCTCCACCAGGACCTCCTCTTAGGTCAAATTATCTTCCACAACACCCAGAACCTCTAAGGGCACTATAGCACTTGGATCACCAACACATCTTTTCCACCTAGACACATGGAAGACCGGATGAACCATATTCATATCCATAGACAACACCAATTCATAGGCAACCTTACCAACTCTCCTCAAAATTCTATAAGGATCCACAAGCCTTGGGCTTAATTTCCCTTTCTTGCCAAATCGGACCACAACCTTCATGGGTGAGACTTTCAAGTGAACCCAATCATCAACATTAAACTCAAGATCTCTTCTTCTCACATCAGAGTAGGACTTTTGCCTACTTTGAGCCATCTTTCTATCTCCCCTTATCAACCTCACCTTTTCCAAAGCTTCCACAATTAAATCTGGTGCAATCAAAGCCATCTCACCCATCTTATCGAGGTACCTTCTCGTAGTCTCTATCCATCCTCTTGGAATAGGAAGAAATAGAATAGGATGATTCATGAGCCTCTTTCAAAATCAACTTCCTCAAGTCATCAATATTAGGCACACATAATCTACCTTGTTACCTAAGGGTACTGTCTCCCCCTTGGGAGAAAACTTACCATCTTTTACCAAGGACTTCAACTCTAACAAAGCAGGATTAAGATCTTGTTTTGACTTTACCTCCTCAATCACGGAAGACTTAGAACTATCAACAACCACTACACCACCATTTTCAACTTCATCTAATCTAACCCTTAACCGAGCCAACCGGTGAACTTCTCTAGCCATCTCCTTCTCATCAACATCAATATGAGCTAAACTACCCAAACCAATACGAGAAGCATCACAATAACCACAAACACTTCTAACCCTTCCGGTAAGGCCAAAATAGGAGTGGAGACAAGCTTGTCTTCTTTAAGATCAAACTTGGTCATATGGAAAGCAATAGAAGAGAAACCATTCACAACCCTCCGGTAGTAACCCGCTAAACCCAAGAAACTCTTGATGTCCGATGGAGTCAAGGGTATAGGCCAATTTCTTATCACTTTCATCTTCTTAGGATCCACCTTAATGCTATCTGCCGATACCACATGCTCTAGAAAAGCAACCTCTTTCAACCAAAATTCACCATATTTAGCAAATAACCTCTTATCCCTCAAGATTTGCAACAACACTCTCAAGTGATTTACATGCTCGTCCTCACTCCGGGAATAAATCAACATATCCTCAATAAAGACCACCACAAACATGTCAATGTAGGGTTTAAAGACCCTATTCATGAGATCCATAAATATAGCTGGTGCATTAGTCAATCCAAAATAAATAACCATAAATTTAAAGTGCCTATACCTAGGTCGAAAAGCAGTCTTGAGAATATCACACTCTCTCACTCTCACTCGGTGGTATCCGAACCAAAGACCAATCTTAGAAAAGTAGCTAGCCCTTTGAAGTTGATCAAAAAGGTCATCAATCCTTGGTAGAGGGTATTTGTTCTTTATGGTAACCCTATAAAGTTACCGATAATCAATACACATTCTAAGAGAACCATTCTTTTTCTTCACAAACAACACTGGTGCATCCCAAGGTAACTTGCTAGGCCTTATGAAACCCTTTTCCAACAACTACCTTAATTGGTCATTCAACTCCTTCAATTCTGCTGGGGCTATATGGTAAGGGGGAATAGAGATAGGCTGAGTATCGAGAAAGAAGTCTATACAAAAACCTATTCTCCTTTCGAGAGGAACACTAGGAAGCTCATCGATTAAGACATCAAGAAACTCATTAACTACCGGAACTAACTCAATAGGAAGGACTTTAGACCCCACATCCCTAACCCCCATAAGATGACAGAGGCAACCCTTATAAATCAACTTTTGGGCTTTAAGACAAGAAATGAATTTACCATTGACCAACCAATTAAGACTTTCCCGCTCAAGGACGGGCTCATTAGGGAATTGAAATTTAACCCTAAGGGTTCTACAATCAATAGAAGCATAATATGCATGCAACCAATCTATCCCAAGAATGACATCAAAACCCACCATATCTAATTCAAAAAAATCATAAGGCAAGACTTTATGCAATATAAACACAGAACAATTTCTATAGACTCTTTTAGCAACAATGGGCTCTCGAACGAGGCGTGACACTTCATGAGGTTCACACAATAATTTAGGACTAACATAAAGCTTTTTTGTAACAAAAGGAGTAATAAAGAAAGAGTGGCACCTGGGTCTATCAATGCATACACATCAAAATTAAAAACCTTTAACATACCTGTGAAGCACCATGCCATGTCTAGTGACCCCTTGAGGGGTATGGTTGAGAATATTGATGGTCATCCTCATAATTTGTAGTACCCCATGGACAATGTCTCGACTTATGATCCTTTGCAGCATACCCAAAATACACACTCGAATCAGTAAAACAATCTTCCAGATGGTACTTTCCACACTTGTAGCACGAAGGAGAAGCTTGAACACCAACACCCTTACCTTTTCATTGAGCATATGGGCAATCAACAATCTTGTGGCCCATCTTCCCCCACCGATAGAATGTACCCGTGTTCCTCTAACATGTGCCACTATGGTTTCTCCCACATTTTGGGCACCTAGGGCGAGTCATCCCACCATTGCCACCTTCAATTGGGACCCTTCTTCTCCCTTCCTTTGAGGCCACCGGGCAATCTCTCATCTTATACCCAACACCGCCACACTGGAAACAACTCTCAACTTCTGCCAAATATCTCCCTTAATATTTCTTTCCACACCCTTGACAAGTGACAAAAATGATCCTTTTCTTTGTGTACTGGGGTACCGTTAGACTAGTAGAAGATGAAGCACCCTTAACTTGAGCTCTTTTAGCCTTTCTCTGCCCCCGTCCTATCATTTGGAATGTCGAGGGCACCCGACTACTGGTTGAGTTAAGTGGTCACAACTCTGGCCAATAGCCATAGGGCATTGCAAATCTCTGTATTCGATAGGTCATCATCTTGTCCACCATCTTGAATAGCTTGAGATATTTTTTGAAACTTAACATTTAAGAATTAGAAATAAGTCTTAGAGGACTTAACTCTATCGCACGATATAGATCATGAAGAAGTGAAATATTTCCTAAAATGCCTCATAGCCTCCCATTCATAGTTGTAGCGTGCTTCAAAACCATGAACAAGACTCTAATTGACATGGTGTGTTTGATTCTGAGGACTATTAACAACCTTGCTCTGATACCGAGTTTGTCACGAGCCAAGCCTAGGGCCTAGATGTGACACGACAAATGGGAACCTGAACGAACCCAAATAAGCCTCTTAGCATATCAATCACATATCTTTGGTCGCGGAAGTAATGTAAATAACAACAAGAGACATAATAAAAAGGGAAGTCGAACTAAGGAAAATCTTGATATTCATAAAAGCATAAAGAATCAAACTCATAGCATATGTACATTATAATATCTAACAACTCCTTTAACATGGAATGGAGTAGGGGCCAAGATACTCTCCGGGCTCACCCTCATAATAACAAGTGTCCAACATTAAGAAGTCTCAAAATAACAAGAATAATGTAGATAGTATCCTCGAACTTGAGGACTCACGAAAGCTTGTCTCTGAAATATCAACTAGCCACGTAGAAAATGATTAAAAAGTGCTACTATCCCTACATAGTAATATCATGTAGGCATTATGTATGTGTTAATACATTTGAATGTACTAAGTATGTGGGATGCAATACAACAAGACATAAGCTAACATAGTCAAAATGCATAATCATAACAATGGATGTATAATCTCAATCCGGCATGCATGATCAATGCTCATAATAAAACATGCTTGTAAATCATTCATCTTGCACAATACAATGACGGGTCTAAGTCTTCATTGCATGATCAATGCTCATAATAAAACATGCTTGTAAATCATTCATCTTGCACAATATATATAGCATACGTATGTGGGAAGAGACCTTAACGAACATGAGTTTGACCAAATGAGCTACAGCTAGAAATCTCGATGATTAACCCTCATCGATAAAGAGGTGGTCTATTTGCCAAGGTAAATCATACTTCACCTTATGGGAACATGACCCATTTCATATGAAGTAACCCTCCTTACGGGAACATGACCCATTTTGGAAAGGTTTTCATTATAAAGTGCACTAAATGGATCCACTAGTATAGCAAGGGTAAAGTATAATCCTACGTAGGCACATAGTTTAGAGACTAAAGACGTTATATAATAACCCCTTGGGTCGAGCCCTAATCTAAAGTACTCAATCGGTGCTAAGTCTAATCCCACGGAATACTTGAAATAATCATAACTTTAATAACTTGTAAGAAATATGGAAACATGACATGAGTAGCTCTTAAACATGCTTGATCACTAATTGTGAGCCTAACTTGAAACATGAGAGTAATAAGAATAATACATGAACCCCTTGCTTTAACATGAATGGCTCACAAGAGGTAAAAATCTTGAAAATAGGCTAAACTTAATATTTGTAACATCTTAGATACTTTTCATGAATTCAATACATGCTTGAAAGCCCTTAAACATTTTAAAGTCACTTGACTTGTAAATTCTTAACTTGATACTTGCAACATCACTTTTCATGAATTCAACACATACATGGAAGCCCTTAATCATCATAAAGTCACTTGACTTGTAAATTATGTAATATATCATCAATAACTTGAGAATTCTTGACTTGACATTTTATCAAACACTTGGTGGATTCATGATACTAGTTGAAAATCATGCAATTTGAGAGTGAAATAAGATGAGAAAACTTACTGCAAATCAACCCACCAACATGTAGTAAATCCCTCATGTAGGGTACCTTGTCAAGAGATACCCATAAGTAATACAACTTGAAAACATGCAATTTTCATAAAAAAAAAGATTGGGCTCAATGAGTAAAAGAACCCAATGGATGAAACCCACATATCTCAAACTTGGGTTTTCTTGAAGTAAGCTTGAAGGAGACTTGAAGCTTGGATTGAGTTCTTGGGATCCAAAATTAAGCTTGAAATCATTGAATTTGAATGAGATATTTGGTTAAGTATTGGAGAGAATTTTGAGTGATATAAAGTTGAAAAATAGTTAAGTATGAGAGATTTCACGTTTAAATGGGCATGGGGCTGTGACCCCAATACCCTTAGCCAAAATAGAAAAAGTAGGGAAAATGCTGCACTGCTCCGCCCCCCTGGCGCAACTCAGACCAGATGCAGATACAAAATTACACTTGTCCGCACCCCTAGCGCATCGCGTCCAGGGCGCGGACAGACACTGTCCAGCAAAAAATTAGCAAAAATTATTTTTCGCCACGGGTCTTCTAAAATTCTAGTTATATCCTTATCCCACTCAATTTTGCCCCTAATCAAGAATATGAAGTGGAATTTTTGATATCACGTACGACTTTTGAGATATATAGAAATTACAATTATGGGACTTTCCGAAGCACATTAGGGCATTCAGGTACTATAATCCAATATAATAAATATAGGCATACCATCCAATCTAACCAAATCTCAAATATATAACTTCACATTGTCCTCAACATTGAAAATAGTCTCAACAGATAAGAAGTGAGCCGATTTGGTCATTCTTTCAACAATTACCCACATGGAGTCAAATTGCTTTCAGGTACAGGGAAACCCAATTATAAATTCCATATACACATTCTCTTATTTCCAAGTAGGAATTTTAATATTTTGGGCCAAACAATTGGGCCTTTGATGTTCCACCTTCCCTTGTTGGTAATTAGAGTGTTTGGAAACAAATCTATCTATGTCCTTCTTAATACCATGCCACCAATACCTTTCCTCCAAATCCCGATACATCTTGATGGATCCCTAATGTATAGAATAAAGAGAGTTGTGGTCTTCACGCATGATCACCTCGCTAATACCGTCAATATTCAGAACACACAATCGATCTTGGAACTAAATTACTCCATCTTCCCCTTGGGAGAAAACCTCTATCTTATTTTTGGCAAATAGCTTCTTCAACATAACCAATGACGGGTCTAAGTCTTCATTGCCTTGACAGCAACAACCACAAAAGATTCAACCACATTCTGAACATTAACAAAACCATCATTAGATCCACTCAACCCCATTCCCAATCTTGTCAAATGATGCATATCCTCCGCCAACTCCCTTTTGACCTCATCTATAAGATCTGCTACAACATCTTTCTTTCCTGGATTGCATTATGGGCCTAAAGTAACTCTTTTTATTCGGTAGGGTGGGATGAAGATAGAAAATCTTAATAAATGTTCCATTACACAGTATGAATCATGAAAAGGTGAAACATTTCCTAAAAAGTCTTATAGCCTCTTACCCATAGATGTGGTGTGCTTCACACCCATGAATAAGACTCTACTCAACGAGGCATGTTGGAATCCGAGGACTGTTTATAAACCTATTGTCGGATACCATCTTTGTCACAACTCGGACCTAGGGTCTAGGAATAACATGGCGAATGGGAACCCGATAGTCCCCAAACAAGCCTCATAGCATCCGTTCACATATCATCAGTTTAGAAGCATATATAGAATAGTAAACATATAGTTCTAAGAGATAGAAAAGTAGGACTCACACTTCGGGGATGTCATAATTATAGAGATTAACATGGATTCACATAGCACGTAGCATACTAGGACTAGGGGATGGGTAAGTATGACTCACGCTATTGGGGCAAGTGAGGTTTAGGATCTTTCACATCATAACATGAATCCATATCATAAATACTCATAATCAATCCATAATAACCATTCTAATAGATAGCCATAATCATAATCCCCAAATATAACACAGAGCATATATCCGTATAAAAGTCTACAAGATATCCAACAATGCCTCTAGTCATAGACTAAGGTGGGGCCAAGACATGTCCCGGGCTCACCCTCAATGTAAAAAGCATAAATAGAAGTAACATAAGGTAGACAGATTGTGGCTTATCCTTTGAAGATAGAACTCACCACAATAACTTTCTCAAATCTGACTAGCCGCCAAATGGTGGATGAATGTAGTCTCTGATCCCTACATGGTTAGATTATGTAAGCAAAAAGTATGTATTAGTATATTTGAATATACTAAGTATGCGGGGATGCAATGCATATGATGTACCAAACCTGTATTCAATGTTAGATAACACGGGCACATAATATAGAAAGAGAGATATATAGCAAAAAAAAGTAATATAACAATATGCTATGAAATCTATGATGCATGAATTGCAATAATGCTCATATATGGTGGGGATGTTACTTGCCAAGGATAGACCTTACCCCGTCTTATGGGAACACCACCCATTTTGAATAGGCAACCTCACCTTATGATAAGACCATCCATTTCAGAAAGGATTTCCATGCTTAATTAAACACCTTATGGGAACAACACCCATTTTGGGGAGTACCTTACCTTATGGGTACAACACCTATTTCGAAAAGAATTTCCATAATGTACACTCACCTTAGGAGAATAATACCCATTTCGAAGAGTACCTTACCTTACGGGAATAATAACTATTTTAGAAAGAATTTCCATAACATTCATTCATCTTACAATAACAACACCCATTTAGGAGAATGCCTTATCTTACGGGAACAACACCTATTTTGAAAAGGATTTTCATAAAACATCATAATCATCCACAAAAGGTATAAATATTCGATGGTAAGTCACCATTCTATGGGAGTACATATACATAAACATTTTTAATAGGAACATAAGTCTTTTCAAATCATGACAATGCATAAAGGTAAAATCACACTTTATGTCCTTCTTTCATGCATAGGAGTTGCTTATTCATAATCACACTTTCATCAAAATCATATTCATCAACATAATTGGTCTTAATCCATTGCATATCCTTCTTAAAGACCAATGCTCATGTATGCATATGCCATGAATGATGAGAGAATAGCATGGACAATAGAGATTCATACTTAAGTCATCAATATATTATGAAATCCAAGTAAATCTATGAGTATATTCATATTTAGATCATACTTTAGATTACCCTGCTTAAATCAACCTTTAAAGGGATAATGCATATTTAAATCTTCATAATATTCATGCAATTCAATACATTAGGGCTTAAATTACTTTATAAACATCAATTAAACATAGCCCACACTTCAATTGAATCAAATAAACAATAATATTAAAACTTCATAATTAAAGTAAGCTAAAATTCATGAAAATCAAGTGAAAAGAGTTTGGGTTCTTCATGGTTGAAAGGGACTATGAAACCATCCCACATACCTAAGTTAACTAAGAAGAAACAAGAAGAATTTGATGAAGATTAGAGCCCTTCCTTGAATCCCAAGCTAATTCACCACTAGAGCCTTTGAGAAAAGTTCTTAAGAGAGTTGAATATAATTCTAAGTGTGAAAATAAATTTGAATGAGAGGAGAAGAGTTTATGTTATTTGAATGTCTTAGGATAGCATAGGTCACAAAATACCTTAGGAGAAGCCATAATTATGAAAATGCCATTGATGAATCCTTTAGAAAAATATTGCCAGGGGTCCCGTGAGAAGGTATACAGTCCATGAGAAGGTATACGGACCGTATACCTGTCCGTGAAGCCATACTTAAAAAATTTTAGCAGGATTTCTTCAAATCACGAGTGCTTCCATTTAAGGTCCCACAGATCGTGTGAAGCTTCACAGGCCGTACAAGCGTCCGTATGAAGATACTATGTTCTGAGATGGTGATTCCACACTTAGAATATCATTTTTGAAAGAAATTTCATGATATCCCACCCCTCCCGGTCCGTGAGAAGCTATACGGTCCGTATGGGTGCCTATGTGGCTTGCCTTAGCAAAAATGGAGGGAACACAACAAAGGAAGACCTTATAAAAATAGGCATAACTTCTCAATCTGAACTCAAAATTAGGTGAAATTTGAGGCGTTGGAAAGCTAATCAAAGAGCTTCAATTTTTATAGGTCGTTGGCCACCCATTCTTTTTGTGCTAAGAGATATGACCATCTAAATTTGACCCTTCTGTCAGTTTTTGTGAAATGCTTAGCTAATGGAATTCCTTTGAACTTGGCTTGGTATAGGAGACCCATGATGATCCTGATGAAACTACCCCAAAAAGTGTCCAAAAATATTCCTTGAAAGTGCTCATAATATTAATTTCATGTATCTTAAAATTTGTGTGTGATATCAAAAATCCAACTTCATATTGTTGTTTGGGGTGAAAAATTGAGTGGGAAATGGGTATTACCCGAATTTTAGAGGACCCGTAGCAAAAAATGAATTTCACCAATTTTGTATTTCCAATAAGGGTATGCGTTTGCTCCATGACGCAGAGCCATCGCAGAGATGTGTTATTTTGTGCTAATTTTCCTATTTCGGTCCAAGGCCTTTGGGTTTTGGGCCTAAGCCTTCCTATGCGTAAAAACACTTATAGTTAGTCATCTTTCAACTTCAAATCATACTAGATATTCCCAAAACCCTCTCTAACACTTATACAAATATATCACCCAAATTCAAGTATCCCAAACTTATTTTTGGATCTCAAGAAATTCATTCAAGCTTCAAGTTTCCATTCAAATCTGTATCAAAGAGATCTCCAAAGTTGAGGTATGTGGGTTTCAACCATTAGGCCTTTCAACCATGGTGCCTAACCATCCGTTTTACATAAATCACATGATTTTAAATTATTTTACTTATGGGTATCTCTTACTATGAAAGTTGCATATAAATTATGTTGGGATTTCATAAAATGTGACTATTTAAGCATATTTTGAGCTATGAATCTATGATCATTATGTGATTTGATGAGGAATTTTGATGTATCTTGCATGAGGGTATTACCAAGTGTTGGTGGGTGGTTTTACATTAATTTTTATCACATGATTTCACTCTTAGACTACATGGTTTTATACTAGCATTACATACTTGTCAGGTGTTTGATAAAATTTCCAGTTGATATTTCTTGAGTTGTTGAAGTTCTAATGCATGGCATATGAGTAAAGTGACTTTATGATGATGAAAGGAAT
>BAUE01083529.1:0-17059 GCA_000787875.1 Solanum virginianum | reverse complement strand
AGAAATTATTAAAGAGGAACTAGAAGCCTAAAAGAAAATTGCAATTAAAAAATTACCTTAGGGGGGTTTGATTCCATACCCTTAAGGTAAGGTAAGGTTCAGCACCCACTTTCCAACCAACAAACTAAATTGAATAGTTATTCATTGAATGTTTATTCATTAATTATATAAATTTAACAGTATTTTTAATATACTAATACACATTTTACGACAAGGTTAATAGGTGTTCGAGCACCCACAAAAGACCATGAGATCTGCCCCTGCATGCACTCAACAAAGAAACAACAAGTATAGTATCAATACATATAACAATAGTGTCCTGGTAGGATCATGAGGCTATTTTGATTAGCAAGATATATAACAAGCAACTATAATATAGTAAGTCATATATATACAGAAAAAGTAATAGGTTCACAAATCATGCTCGATATATCAATTTTATGATTTTCTGTCTCAATGCAAATTCAATCATAGTCCTTTCAAGGGTCCGACACCTAAATAAGTTGTATGTTGGAATGTAATATAATGATGTGTCGGGACGTGACACTAAATCAAATAATGTGTCAAAATGTGATATGCGATCCAATAATATGTCAAAACATGACATATGAACCAGAAACACAATCACATTCAAGATCACAAACACAATAAATAATTAATAACTTGTCAAGTTCAAGTAATAGGTTCATTGCTTGCAATTTAATCATGAAAAATCATTGATAGCTTCATATCACTTTTTTCTTCTTCATATATATGCAAGAAGTACCACCAAGTAGTTAATAATCATATATCGCACAAATGATAATATTAAACCATCACCTACCTTGAATTCAAGCATTGAATTTTATAAAACCAGAGGTTTCCCCTTTATCAAACACCTAGCTTGCTCTTGGTATATAACAATCAAGAAAATATAATAATCAACAATTAATGACTTAAATTATTGGGATTATATCAAAATCCTAACCTTTGATCACTTTGATAATCATCTTCCCCCAACTAGGGCCATTGCCCACCATTAATTGCATTTTTGAATCTTTCCTAGTATCATTTTTTTCTAGAATCTAAGATCTAGGAATCAAATTACGAGTAAGGATGATTAACTTACCTTTGATAATGAAATAGGTGAAAAATCAAAGAGAATAAGGCCTTGGTCGTTTATGATCTCTCAAGTTCAAAGTGAGAGAAATGAGAATAAATTTAGAATTTCTTTGAATTAAAATTCGCGGCTGCCTTGTCGTAACGGCCCCTTATCCCTCCATGGCGGTACCAATATGGCGCCCTCATAGGGAAAATAATCCCGTCGTGACAGGTTGCATGGAGACAAAAATTTCATAACTCGCGTTCGGAATCTCTTTTTTATAACACACTCTTAAATCATGATGTTTCAAAACATACCTTTTGTGCCAAATTCAATTTGGAGAGTTCTACTTGCTCGAATTAAGCTTTATAAAGCTATATAGGTTCCTTAATTATTATCTCAAATATTCAAACTTATAATTCATCCCCCAATCCATTATCGATTTATCCTAAACTTTGGATGACTCACATTTCGTTCAAGACACTAGTAGATTCAAAATTTTTAAGTTACTATTCGAAAGTTTTCTAGTCTAATTCCTTCCCATTGACCTATAAAACAAAATTTCAGTAAAAAATGATGAATTATCATTCTTTTGCTCTCTAAAACAAAATTGCACAAAAAATAACGTTTTTGAAACTTTTTCCCATTTTTATTTGTGCCAGGCCACCATAGTTGTCCCAACCCATTATGATGGGAATAATCTAACCATGGCGAGTTAAATAGAACATAGATTTAGAATTTGCATTTCAAACCTCTATTTGGTAATGCATTCTCGAATCTTAACATTCTAAAGCTATCCTTTCGCATCAAAATCAGTTACAATAGTTTTACTCATTCGAAGTAGATTTTGTAAAATTATACATCCTCCTTATCATCTTGGCTATCAACTTCGAATTATCTCAGATCTCACCTGACTCAGATTTCGTCAAAGTCTGACCTAGACTCAAAATTTTCAAGTTACTACTCAGGAGTTTTCGAGCCCAAATTCTTTTTTGATTGATTTACCCCTTATAACGGGAACACATCATTGCATTTTCAATGAGAGTACATTACCTTATCATCAGTGAATATAATTATAACAAAATAAAAATAAAAATAATGCTTGAATAATTGATCCATCAAATTTATTAAAATTGATGGAGTATTGGTCAATCCAAATAACATGAATCAGAACTCATAATTCCCACAAGAAGTCCTAAAATATGTCTTCAAAATGTATGAATTTCTTATCTTCAACTGATCGATAGTCAAGATGACTATTTGAATAAGAACTCCTAATTAGAATTTGCTACTATCATATTTTTCGGATAACCGACTAATGACTATATGGTCACGTATAATTAGCTTTTTTAAAAATTCTCCAATTGAGTAAGCAGAAAGTAAATAAATAATTGGATTTGCCATTGAGAATTCATTATGGATTTTTGTTTTCCTTTGAATTATTTATTAATGTGTCATAACCTGCTACACTATTTTTAAATTTAAAATTCAAAATTTGAAAGTGAGAAAAATTCACACTTCATAAAAAACTATTTGTTTGATGAGTTTTGGTCTACTTTTTAAAAAGTTTTTCATTCAGTGTTCTATATCTATATTGAAGCTTAATTAATTTAAATTCACATCGCATAAAATTTTATTTTGGAGAATGACTCTCTATTAGGAATTTTTTTAAAACCAAGACTTAAACCCGAAAACTCATATTAAGAAAGAAATAGCCCTATCTACTTCACCACACCCTTTAGAGATGATTAACTAATTATTATTTTCTTTTTTCTCAATTTCTCTAATGTTATTGAATTGACATATTTTGAGTTAAAGCTAAATTAATTATTAATTATAAAATAATACCTTTACTGTCTCATTTAATGCGACACATTTTTCTTTTTAGTCCATCTCAAAAAGAATGTCATCTTACTCTAATTGGAAACAATTTAACCTTAAAATTTCTTTTTTACCCTTAATGAACTGATTCTCAACTACACAAATCCATTTTATGTGACACCCTTTCCTTTTTAGTCCATCTCAAAAAGAATATCGTCTTACTCTAATTGGAATAATTTAACCTTAAAATTTCTTTTTTTACCCTTAATGAAATGATTCTCAACCACACAAATATCTCAGAATGATTTTAGACCACAAATTTCAAAAGTCTTACATTTTTTTTAAAAAGCGTGTCAAGTCAAAGAATATCACATAAAATGAGACGGAGAGAGTCTTTTTTGGGATTGGTACAAAAATAAAAAGTGTCACTCGTATTGAAACAAAAAAATATTACACTATGAATCAAAATTTATATTTTATATCAAGATCTGATTAAGCTCAAATCACGCCAAGAAGCCCACTTAGGAGGAGCGGGGGGAAATGGTTCACGTTAAAAGTGACTCTATTATGAAGATTTGAATTGACCGTGAATCTTTATTTAATTAATGATGAAAATATACTTATTGCTTCATTACATTTTTTCCAATTATATAACACTATTTTATTCGTAAATTATTATACAACTAATAATAAAAAATTTAAAGAAGAAAAAAAGATGGTTTTTGAAGGTACTAAAATAATACAACATCAAAATGTAATATTTATTTGTTAAATGAATTTGAAATCTTAAATATAATTAAGAGCAATGTAATATTATTGCTAAGGTACGGCTAATAATGAGGTCTAGCCTATATAACTGTATGATTATTTCACAAAATTTTGAATTCAAAATCTAACCAATCGTGCAATAAGTAATACGTAACTATTTGCATTTTTCTCATTGATGTGAACAATTCATGACATTATTGATTAATTGCTTGTTATTTGTTATTATAGTATACTCTCTAATTTCACAAATAATGAGTGATTTATAACGTCATATTCTAAAACCAAAAATATAGGGATAAATAATAGAAATATAACATCATACTCTCTGCACATGCATGCTTTTTCAAAATTAAAAGGTCTTATTATTATTATTTTAGATATCACAGGGGATCCTATAAGTTCCATTTATTATGACATTTTTGATTATTGGTATACAATGTTTAAATTACTATGCTAAGTAACTATCTTAAAACTTTGGAAAAGGACAGTGGAAATATAGGATGAGAAGCATAGTATTGCTTGTCTAGAATCAATTTAAATTTATGTCGGGATGATAGAATATACAAAAATAAAATTATTCATTTCGGAACAAAATAAAATAAGAAAAGAAAAAAGAACTTGTATATGATGTTACCGCACGCATCCTTATCCTAACCCCACATTAGTATGATATTGTTCGCTTTGGGCCAAGCTCTCACGGATTTATTTTTGGGAAACTCCCAAAAGGCGATGTGAGAGGAGTTTGCTACCCAACAAATCTCCCCTCAAACTCTGACCACACACAATCCGCCCGACCATTTGTTCTTGTCGGGAAGACTTTCGACACAAGGCATTACCGCAGACCTCTACTCCGCTAGGATACCATCTGATCTGCTAAATCATCTTGCACCGCCGTTATCACTCAACGGGACACGCCGCATGTGCCATCACTTGACAAGAAGACTTTCGATACAAGGCACCCTTGCAGATCTTTGGTCCTGATGCCACATCGGTGACTCCGCACACGTCGGTCCATCACACCTGCCCTCCGAACCTAGGCTCTGATACCACTTGTTAGGGGACTGCGTGCACCCTCACCCCAACCCCACATTAGTATGATATTGTCCGCTTTAGGCCAAACCTTCACGAATTTATTTTTGGGAAACTCCTAAAAGACCTCATAATAATGGATTGGGTTGAACCTATTTAAGTAGGTTCTACTTCTCCTCTTCTACCGATGTGGGAGGAGTTTGCTACCCAACAGTTTGAAGGCTATAAGTGTACTTGTCTCTTGTATTAGATAAATTGAGGTAATGTACGAGGGAGCCAACATTCAAATGATAATAACGGAAGAAAACTCAGAATACTTTCTTGAAGTAATTCTAGATACTTAAAACTTCATGGATTTCTTGAAGATGACATGTGTATCGATATTCACTTTCACATCTTTTCTATGAGTGAGTCGTTGAACTTATACTCTAAGTACTTTGTGTTATACTTGCTTAGTCTGAATTCTTTAAATTTTAGGATATGTCACTAATTCTTCAGTCTATTGTTAATTCTGATGCGTGTCTCGTTAATTAATACTATGTCATTTGTAAATAACATACATTATGAGTCTCCTCCTTTTGTACATCACACAATTCATTCATCACCAAGACAAATAATGACAAGGTAAAAGTTAATTTCTGATACTACCTCACCATTATTTATAAGTAATTTGAGCCGCCTTTCATTATCTTTACCAAATTTTGACTACATTATGCATATGGCTGTTTGAAATGGAATTGAAATCGGTAAATCAAATCGAAAAAAATTATTGATTATCATAATGAGTTGTTGATTTAGCGGTTTCGAAAATAACAATAAGAATAACAACATATCTAGCAAAATCTCACAAAGTGAGGTCTGGGGAGGGTAGAGTATACGCACCACAACTTCACGAAGATAGAAAGGTTGTTTCCGATAACTATTTTAGCTTTTTAATTATCGGGTTATCAATTCTTACGGTTTAAGATTTTTCTTAACGAGTTAACCAATAATTCGATAGTAAATTAAATAATTATATTTATACCATTTTGTACATAAAGTCTTTGACTTAGAGTTCAGTTTCATACTTTTATTTTCAATTGTCTCAAACTCTCAGTTAATTTACAATGTGACGGTATGCAATATGTAAACTCATCTGCATAGTTTATTCGACTTGTCACCTTATTTTTAAGTAATTTTTAATTAAAAAAATCATGACAATTTTAACAGTTAAATTGATAACCGAATCGACAATGATTAATAACTGATAAGTCAAAATCTTAATAATTTGATAACGATTTAACATTTTTATAAGCGAATAACAAATAAATCAAATCGATATACAAACACAAAGAAAATAGATTCATAAGTTCGATACCTTGTATAAAACTCATGTGTGTAAGAAATATTCGATTAGCATAGAGTGTACGAATGGATTAATTAACAATTCACAGACGAAAAAATGACAAAAATCAATCGATACATCTTTATAAAACTCCTAAGAACTTTGTCATATGCTTTCTTAATCACATTAGTTTGTTGCTTTTTTCCAAACAAAAGAAATATTTAACTCATAATTCCTATTAGCATCTACGCCACCTTTGGAGATATCACAGGGGATCCTATAAGTTCCATTTATTATGACATTTTTGATTATTGGTATACAATGTTTAAATTACTATGCTAAGTAACTATAATAAATTAATATTCATAACAAAGAACATAATAAATTATGATTTCACAAAAAATAATACCAAAAAATATGGTATAAATGTTGTATTCAATTTTTTTTAATTATATGTACAGTATATTATAAATTCAATTAAAATGGAACGAGAGAGTAATGATTTACTAAAGAAGAGAAGAGGAAGAATGGAAAAGATTGAAAAAGTTACATGGTGATGTAAAAATTAAAATATTTACCACAATATTTAATTTACCGATTAAGTTAGTTTTCCACTAGTTTTCCTAGATTAATTACTTGTGTTTTTAGCATAGATATATGGAACTACAATTAGAGAAAAAACCCTTTCCCTTCATTGAAGTAAGGTGTAACAAATAATAATAATAACAAATGATATAATAATCTCCATTAAAAACCATAATATCTTAATTTAACATAAACTTTTACAAACTTGAATGATATGATAATCTCAATCTAAGAATAACAATATCTTAATCATAAATAACTCCAAATCGATTAAATGAAGTTCTTATAATTTTAAATAGAAGGATAATCTCAATCAATAGCAACAATATTGTAGTCCAAATTATTTAATTTAAAAAAATAAAAATAATATGATCTATAATAACAATATTGTTAATCTTAAATAAATTATAATAATTTTAAATATTATATTTATCAAATATGATAGTCTTAATTAACAACAATAATAACGTAATTTTAAATAAATTGAGATTGATTATTTGAATTCTCACCGATCAAATTACACTTATTCAAAAAATAAATAAATTAGAGAAACTTATCAATCACATTTCAAAATCGAGCGCAATCTTAATTTGATTGTTTCAACATTTTTATAATTAAATAAAAATTTGAAAGTTCAATTTTTTTCTTTTTAAAAAAAAGGGAAAAAAGCAAATTAAATGGCCCCAATATGCATAAGTTGCTTACATGCAAAGCATGAAGTGCCACATGGGAGTGGATGAGAGACAATTGTCATCATCCACCACCCACATTAACGAATCAACAAAGGCGCCAACACGTTCTTATTACGGTTTTCCTCTACTAATTAATCTTTCTTAATTAATTAACTCTGCTTAATTTTATATTTATTATTCGTGTATTAATTATTTCATCTCTATAAAATGTTCTAATAATTTGATACGTAGATTTCTCATATCATATTAGTTTTATGTATAATTCTAATTAACTTAACTTAGAACGATGTATATGTATAATATTTTGAGAGATGGTGAAAGAATGGTCGATGTATATGTATAATATTTTTTTCTAATTAACTTAGAACGATGTTGAGAGATTTTAGTGAACGCGTAAAAGTGAACGGAGCAAGTGTTTGTGTGAGTGGGGCCCACCACCGGCTCACATGCATGCCGTGCAACTACTGTCAGATATAACGGACCCACTCCACTTGTCGACGGAGCCCACTTTCGGCCCACTCCTCTTATCTGGCTACAACTCTAAAACCAAAGAGCGTGAAATCAACGTGTAGAAAAGCGAGTGGATGAAAAAACTGCTCGCCGGTAGCTAGGGTTCGAAATTTTGGTTATAAAAGGCTCGCTGCCTCCATTTCTCTCTCTCCTATAAGCATCTCTTATACAACTTTCATTCGCTCTGTATCACTGTTTTGCAACCTTTCTTCTTCCCATTTTCTCTTTAATTCTTCTACTTTGGACTCTTTTTTCGGGGACCCTTTGCTGGAATTATTATACCTTCAAGAACTAGTAACCTTTTTTTTCCCCTTGTTTCGAGCTTTTTTTTGGTGTGTGGGGTTTTATAAATATTGAGTTTGGTTTGAGTTGTGGTTGGATTTCTGAAGATGGAGAAAGATTTCGATGATTGTGAGTTTTGGTTACCCCCACAGTTTCTTACTGATGATGATCTTCTGATGGATTTTAAGACGAACTCTGTTAGGGAAGAGAACAAGTTGTTTGGGTATGGGTTTAACCCGTTTGGTTCTAACTCGGATCTGAGTTCGCCGGTTGAGTCTGTAGTTGGTTCAACGGAGAACGAGAGTGATGAAGATGATTATATAACTGGGTTAACTAGGAAAATGGCTCGTTCTACTCTGGAGGAAGGGGGTTTAGGCTATGAAAACGGCAAGGTATGTTTTGTTTTTTTAGTTTGTGTTTTTAGGTTGTGATTTGTTTGGAACTGCGTCTGATTTTTATGGGTTTTATGGCTACAGGGTTTGAATTTGTCTGGTTCGCCACAGTCGACGTTATGCGGTGTGCTTGGTGCTGCTTGTGGTTGCAAGCAGGGGTCGAGTCGTGGAAGCCCAAACTGTTTATCTCAGGCTTCTTCTCCACCGCCGATGAGCAGGCCGGATGTGTCGTTGGATCTGCTTTACGCGGCTGCCGGGGAAGTGGCGAGGATTAGGATGATGGAGGAGTCAGCCGGACTGTACCATAACAAAGGTGGAATATGGTCTGCTCCTCCAAGGAAGACGAGTCCTGTACCAGTTGGCCCAAAAAACCCCAATCATAATCTTGGTCCATTCAGCACAAATCAGCCTCAACTCACTTACCAGCAATTGCAGGTTGCTCAAGTAAGTTTTGTATACTCTATTTTCTTCGTTTATTCTATTTTTATTTGGGGCGTTTGTTGATTTTTACTGTGGAAATGCAGTTTCAGCGTTTGAAGCAACAGCAAATGCTTACGCAAGGGCAGGGGCAAGGTGTGTTGGGTAATGGAAAAGGTCGATTTAGGCAGTTCACTAGTTTTCCTAGATTAATTACTTGTGTTTTTAGCATAGATATATGGAACTACAATTAGAGAAAAAACCCTTTCTGGAAAAGGTCGATTTAGGCAGTTCTCATTGAACCAGAGTCACCAGCAAATGGCTGAGAACAGAGCCAGAAATGGAGTAAAAGGGGCTTTGAACTTGCCAATCTCTGCTTGGCCTACTCTGCAACAATCTCAACAGCAGCAGCAACCCAACTCTGGATCAGGCATGCGCGCTGTTTTCCTTGGAAATCCAGGCCCTAAACGGGAATGTGCTGGTACTGGCGTCTTCTTGCCTAGAAGAGTTGGAGCACAATCTGAAACCCGAAAGAAACCAGGTACCTTTTCTTCATCCTAGATGTGTGATTTCTTTCCCCATTTGTTTATCATCTAAATTTGTAGCTATTTACTGCTACATCCTGCTTTGGGGTTCATTTATTCTGTTATTCTTATCCCATTTGTCATTCCAGGTTGCCCAGTTATCTTGCCAGACAGAGTGGTCCAGGCTCTCAATTTGAATTTGGAAGCCATGGATGCTGCCACCAGGCCACAGTCCCAAGTTCAAACCAGATGTCACAATGAGAATGTCTTTACTCCAGCTGCAGAATACCGGAACAACATGGCGTCGGCGGTGGCAACATCTCAACAAAGGAGAAATCAGAGAACACAGCCTGCTTCGGCAATGCTGCCTCAAGAACTTCAACTTCCTCAGGAATGGACTTACTGACGGAGAACTAATAAAAAATAGTAAAAGGGATTAGTTTGTTTGTTCGTTTTTTGGGTAGTGATGATTTGCAGAAATATAGGGTTTTTAGATAGCAGCAGGAGAATGATGATGAAGAAGGTAAACAAAAAATGGGGGCTTTTTTGGGTATTAGTATATTAGGCAAGAATAATTAGTAATAAGATTATGGTTGAGATGTTCAAGATTCAAGAATTTTAGGTTAATACTAGTAAGAAAAAAAATAAGATATAGTTTTATATATTTTGCAAGTTTTTGAGAGATGGTGAAAGAATGGTTGGACTCATGTTTTGTTTGGAAGAGTTGCAACCCTTTTCCATCTCATTTATTGTTTATTTAAGTGTAATGTTATATCTGTCCATTACATATTTGGTCAGATATAATTAATCAATAATTATATACCATTATTTATATTTATTTCAAGAAATTAAGTTGTTTCTTTGTCTTATGCAAATTTAAATTTTGAACATTTTTGTTTTTGATACATGGTCAAAGTATGAGAAATGGTTGTAACATGCCTGAAAAGGGCATTGATCTAATTTTCATGTTGCGGCACATGCATTGGCATTCTGTCACTTTGACTATAATGGCTGTCCACTGTGTTCTTATTTCTTGTCGCTTTCAATGTAAAAGTATAGTTTTTTTTATTAAAATCGCAATAGGTATAAAATTACATTATCAAAGTATATAGTAATTTGTTCAAGTTGAGTTCGATTAATTATTTATAGTTTAAGCTTATTGATTTTTGCTCAATTTAATGAATTTATTTGTTTTTGTTTTAATTAAAATTTAATTTAATGAGGTTATTTAGTACGTGGAATGTTGTTCCTAGTTAATATAGTGTTTTTTTTTTAGTGGAGAAATGTGCAGTGCTTCGTTGAATGTTGTCTGATGAATTCAGACTTTCTTTTCCAGAAGAGAAGTTTGTACCTTTTGCTTTAACCGATGGGAACACTTTTTTATTTTAATTCAATTCAAATGTCACTTTTTAAAATGGACTGCTTTATTTGTTTATAAACTATTTCAAAATTTAAGTATTACTGTATTTTTTTAAAAAGCAGATATTTTAAATAATTAATTGATTTATATGTTATTTTAATTTTGTTCTTCATTTACGATCCAGAAATAGAGAGATAGTGATGGTAAGATCTGCATAAGTTTTACTCTATCTTTAAATGTTTGTGGGATTTTACTGGGTATGATTTTACTCTGAATTATTTATATTTTTAAAAAAACTCTTTTTAATACATCCACTGGGCTTTAATAACTCTACATTTTATACACTAGTAAGTATTTTTGCTTGGAGGGAAAGAAATTTGAGTTTTTGGGGGGGCGTTATGTGAGCTGTCAAAGGAAAAAAAAGGAAAAAGAAAAAAAAGAAAAGAAGCGCGTTAATTGAATTTAATTTTCGGAAGATTTTTTTATCTTGTTGCCCCTGACCCACAAAAAGTATACAAAGTGACCCCTATATTATACATTTATTTTTATCTTTTTGTTTTAAGGGTATCCTCACGCGTTTTATTTGAAAAATCTTTAATGAAATCAATCTACCATTTTAATTGGCCCCTCTAAGTTTTTAAATGTTCATAAAAGTAAAGGATCGAATTTGAGGAATTGGCGGGGTATAATGGTCCACGACAACATCACACATTTCTTCACTTGGACACTTTCATGATAATGCCCTCACACAATTTCTATTTTTTTTCCCACATTGGTCCCATTGCTTTTATGGGTTTTTTTTCTTTTTTAGATAAGTTTCTTAAATGATGGCATAGTGATAAAGGATATAATCGTGAGGGGATGAATTTAAGATTGATTTGGATAAGTAATTAGTTTTTGAAAGAGTGTGTAATAGTTTGCTGATTGAACGTTCTTACAACAACATACTCAGTAAAGTCTTATAAGTGGAGTCTGAGAAGGGTAAAATATATGTAGATTTTACCGCTACTTCATAGAGATAGAGAGACTATTCACGGAAGATCCTTAATTCATATTTGATTGAGCTTTCTTACGTTGAAAATAATTGAAATGATGTGATTTAATAATACGGTTGAGTTTTTTTTTATTGTGGCTATCCTATGAAGCGTTAATGTCCATGGCATTGGCTTGAGCCTTTGATTGAGGAAGAGGTACTATTGATCTAAATATGTGATGCCAAAATAAGTAGAGATATTGTTTAATGTCTTGCCATTTGGATGATTGGCTATTTTTATATGCTAAGATTATATAAATTTGAATTTTATGATTTTTTGGATTCTACAATAGTGACATCAAGAAAAGATGCAAACTCACCCTTATGGAACATATTATATTGAAGTATCATTAATTTATGAGAGTTCATTTGAGTGACTCTATCTATCTTTAATGTAGGTGCATGATTTGTATATATATTTTAAAAATTAATAAATTGGGGATAGTAGAAAGGAATCATAAAATAAAGAATTGAATCCTCGTTAAAACGATGAAAGTTTAGATAATCAATCAATTAGTTATTAAGATTCTTCGAAATTATATACATATACTCTTTGTTCTCGAGATCCAATTTAATGTGATTATACCGAGTATATTATGATTATACTAATTTACTCCTAATGTGGGACAATGTGAAAAATCAAATAACCAACCAGCTGAGCTATGAAGATTCATCAAATTTGTATACACTTAATCTTTTTCAAATTCTATTTTATGTAAGTATACCGAGTAAGTAGTTATTGTGTTAATTTACTCCTAATGTGAGATAAGATGAAAGTGCAGACAATCAATCGAACTTTTGTGATTTCCTATATCAGCATAACACTCTTTCCTTTTTTCAAGTCTCATTTTATGTAATTATACTGAATATATTATTATATTATATTAATTTACTCCAAATATGGGCAAGAGTTTAGAGATGTCAATTTCAATGTGAGTCAACTGCCGTCTTATAAGTGGGGTTACAATTAAACTTGGACTTAATCATACTACAACTTTGATAATTCTAATGTGTAAATATTTTTGAACACTTGTGTTTGGTTTATTTTTCTGCCGTTTTCCCACTATGTTTGCAACAATTGGTGGAAAATATCCAGTTAGAAATTAGAACTAATATGAAAACAAAATACCTCAAAGAAGCTACTAATATTATGAATCCTTAAAATTAAAATATTCCCTCCATCTTATAGTTGTTGTCACATTTTCCTTTCACATGTTCTTTGAGAAGTTATAAGTAAAAATGTGTTGTAATAATCTATTCTTTAATTCTTTTCAGAGTATAATGAATAGTTTTTGCTTTAAAAAATAATAAAAATTTCTTAATTCTGTTACGATTTTATAAAGTTTTTTAATAATACTAATAATTAATATGAGACAAGAAGAGTTACAAGGGGTGGCAAAATAAAATCCAATCCAACCAATCCGTTGAAATTTGGACGGGTTAATAATCCGCCAATTTATTAGCTCAATCCATCTTAACTCAACACATTTCAACCCATTTAAAATTGGGTTGATGTACAATCCAAATTGACTCGAGAGAGATCTTGTCAAAATATTTTTAAAATACTTTTTTAAATTTAATATGTCTTATATAGCCAGAATAAAGAAAATATAATTTAATTAAGTAATAAAATATTGAAAAAGAGCAAATGAAATAAGTAAAACTTAGTAAAAGTTAGATAGAGTTGGATCATGACCCGCTCTATAATCAATTACACAATCCATTTTGAACCAACCCATTTCGATCCAAGCAAATTTGAGTTGGATCAAATCTTGACCTGTTTATTGTCTTGATCTATTATTATCCCTTCAAATTTGACCCAACCTGCCCCATTACCACCCCTGAGAGTTATATATTTCTTATTTTGTGTTTGTTTTTCTCACAAAAGTTCATTTGGTCGGGTAACCTAAATCAAACAAGTACTAACAAAGAGTTAAATTTGTAACTAATGGACTGCAACTACATGTTTAATATTATCTTACTACTTTTTTCCTTAAAAATAAATAATAGTGATATCTAAATCAATTTATCCTTTTATTGATTATAATCATATATTCATTATCTTCTATTATTTCAATAATGTAACCAATCAAATTTAAGGACAAATAATTATCTAATACTTATATTACCCATTTAAAGTTAATTATTTCATCCACCACTAGATTGTTTAAATTTAATAATGTTGGGTGTATCTATTTTTAGCACTACAATGGAATGGATCCAACTTTAAAGTAAGAAATATCACTTTAGATTAAAAAAAAGTATTTTAAAATATGTATCGCTTTAAGAATTCAAGATTAAAAAAAAAGGTATTCTTTTAGTTCTAAAATAATTGTTATTATTTTCTTTTAAAAGTCAAATGATATGAATTTTGATCAGTATTTTCAAAAATATCATATTGATATTAGGAAAATTGAAATTTATACGTGGTCAGTTTCGTATAGTTTTTAAAAATTTTAATTTTAATTTAAAATATTAAATTAATTTAATCTAATTTAATTTTAAAATTAATTAAATTAAATCTCGAGAATCGAAACATGACAACTAATTTAAAATAAAAAGAGCAATTATTTCTAACTATAACTTTATATATTAAAAAGAACTATCCCTCGTCGATAATGCATAATTCTGAAGAATATCTTATAAAATAGCAATAAATTAATAAATTATATCTTTAATAGTCGTGAAATGAAGTAAGTCAAATACTTTACTTAGTGTGCTTAGTTACATATAAGTGGGATGAAAAAAAAAAAATACTAGACATAATTATCTTTCTCATTTTCTGTTTGAATGCTGTGTACTTAGATGAATGGAAAATTCTCCTTTACTTTAGTACATCACTTTGTATAAATCAAAAGAAGATAAAGAAAAGACTCTTATCATATGATGTAATTGCTAATGAGGATTGCCCATTTGTCATTAAAATAGTGGTTTTGCTTATGTTTTTAGGAAATTATATCATGAGGTTTTTCAATGGTAGTGGGATGTGTTTTGTTTTATGTGTGCAATTTCAAAAGTTGCTCACCAACTAAGAAGCTTCCTCTTTAAGGTAGTTTGCCTAATTACAAACTAATTTAAAAACATTATATCTTTAATTTAACTATATGATGTTTCAAATTTACTAGTCCCATTTTTTAAAAAAAAATTTAATATTCACGATGTGTAAGATATTTTATGCGAGAAATTTCTTTAATTTCAGGATTTAAACACAAGAATTTCTCAATTCACAATAATATACTCAGTGAAATCTCACAAGTAGAGTTTAGGGAGGATAAAATATCTGCAGACATTACTATTAGCATAGTTTTAACACGAGATTTGTAATTATGAATAACATTTAAAGAGATTTCATTCACCCCAACACATTTGAGTGATCAAAACAAAAGGGATAATAGTCTTTTGGTCCCTAAGTTATTAATAGGTTCTATCTTGAGCGCTTTCATGTAGAGATTATGTTGTATTTGATTGTTATCTCATTTTCTTTCATTCAAAAATGAAGTATCAATACAAATTTAACATTAACACACAAGCAATTATAATGATAAAATCACGGTTGATGATTATAATACATTTATAATAGAGGAATTTATCATAATAATTAATAATTATGATGAATTCTTACAAACAATCGAATCAAAAGTGCACAATTTAACAACTCAAGGATCATTAATGCTTCTAAAACTCAAAATTTTTAAAAAATTAAGATGCAGTGATGTTGAATGCCAAATTTCAAAATTAGTATAGATTAGAGAAAATATTATAAAATGATACACTACTGGTTGATGAACCACTTGAACAAATGAACAGTCAAACACGTTATAGATTTTACTTAATGTGGTTAAATATTTGTTTGTTGTAAGTAAAATTTATTGGTTGCTTTATTATTTGTCTTCTAAAATTTATTGGTTGCTTTATTAGTTGTCTTCCTTTTTTTTATTTAATTATTTTTTTGGAAATGTTTGCATATTATTTTGGGTAATGTTATGAACTAGACTTCGAAGGTATACATTCTTTTTGGCATGGTAAGATTAAAATTTACGATAAGTTGATAAAATTTGAGGTTTGTGTATAAATATATTGTATTAAAAATGTTCATTCATTGTTTCTACAAATGACTTCTAAATAGTTTTGAAGGGGGAGAGATACTATTTCACCAATCGAGTCAAGTAACTTTCTATGAGTAACGATGTAACAACAAAAGGTAAAACGTCCATTTCTTTCGTTCCACATAACATTCAATTCTATTTATATGGAGTGAAAGTTATTAGGTTATGAGGTACATTTAGTGATAGTTTCATGTGTGTGTATATATATATATATATATATACACATGTAGATTATATATATACACTGACTATACATGTATATTACATACACATCCACTATACACTAAATATATATTATGTTACACTCAAAAAATGAACATAATCTGATTATACATAAAATATATACTGACTATACATATTTATATAACAAATGATCATTTTTTTTTGTAATTATTTTGATCGAAAGGCCATGCGTACCTTACATATATGCAAAAAGCCCAAGATACTAAAGCAATTTTTGACATGTGGGCTCAAAATATTTAGTGCAAAAAGCCCTACTTACTAAACCCAACTTTTGATTTGTGGGCTCAAAATAAGTACAACGGACTACAGTTTGAATCGGGTTGGAACTTTATCAATAGGCCCAAGTAGCAGTTCTTGATAAATTACATATATTTTTCTGTTTTCCTAATTAATTTCCTGTACGACTAAGTAAACATTTTAGTTAGATTATATATACATATGGAATAGGGAGGTTAAACGGACGGATTGCGTTGAATTTGAATAAGTTAAAATGATTGAGTTAATAAATAGAGGATTTTTGACCTACTTAATGTCGAGTGAATTGGACGAATTATATTTTCATGAGCTAATTACTATCCTTAAAACAATTAGCTTCTTCAAAAATGCTGTTATTCCTGCTATGGGCTAGTGGTAAGGGTGGAGCTAGTAAGAGTCCATGAGATAATCTAAATATTCTTCAGCGGAAAATTATACTGTTTATAATTGATTAAAATAATTATTTATGTATTATATAGTAAATGCTAAATTCCTTTCATCTTATTCGCGTATTTAACTTTTTTATATTTGAACTCATTTAATAAAAAAAGTGAGATAATTTTTTGTATAAAAAATTTAACCCAACGGACTGTTGAAAATATAATTAAACTTGATTTGTAATAATTTGGGCTTAAGA
>BAUE01083551.1:0-17049 GCA_000787875.1 Solanum virginianum | reverse complement strand
AAGTACTACCTTTGAGGAAAATTATTGTCCTTGGAATTTGAGTATAAAAGTGCATGACACTCCTGGTCTGCAAGAGTATAAACTGTGTACGGTACCCTAAAAAAAACACTCCCCCCAGAACTACATTATGACTTGATCCTCTTCATTGAGGTACGTAGGTGCTTGGAATTATATTCTAAGTACAGTTGCATGAGTATTAAAAAATTATATGTCCCTTACTTGATTCCTCATGGTGGTAAAGCCATATGGAATGTGAGTTCCTTCTATGGCATGCTTGAGGTCTTCAAATTTAATTAAGTTTGCAGGTTAAAGTTTTCATATTCCCTACGTCTCTAAGCCAAAGTCCCCAAAGTCTACAAGTTGGTTCTCAAATTAAGCAAGTATGCAAGTGACGGTCCTCAAGTTCTCAAGTTTTGTGTTGACATTCTTTAAAGTTATCCATTTCGTAAGTTACAGCATTAAGTTGCATAAACTTTGCGAAGGCGAATGCACAAACTTCAAAAGAGAAGGGATTTTTATAATTTTCATTCTTACTAGCATGCCAAACGTGAATCAAGTTTGAATTATTAAGGCTTGCAGCAAAAGAAAACATGTGAAGAATTTCAAGTTAGAACCACAAATGCAAGATACAAGGCAAAAAATAGAGAAATTCTATTGCTATAAAATTGTCTAACATATCAATCTAAATCTTGTGAAAATAAAGAAAAGAAGTTAAAAAAAGGGGGGAAGAAAGCTTAATCTAAGCATAATTTGTAGTTGATCAAATCTTGACGACTAGCCTCTAAGCCCTCTCTCCTGTGCTCCAAGCGAGTCAAATCGTTAGTCGTCAAGAAGTCCATGTTTTCATAAGAGGACATTTCATTATCAGCAACTAAGATCTTGGCTTGAACCTCCTCAATCTCCTTCTTGGCAACAACTATAGAAGCCTCAAGTTCCTTTTGCTCCGCCCATAGTGTTGCTAACTTCTTCTTGACCTTCCTTAGTGACTTCCTTTTAGAAGAAACATGTTTAGTCTTCTTGCCCTCCTCTACTCTAAGTGACTCAAGACCCTCCTTGACCTTAAAAAGCAACTCCAGCATCTTGTCCTCATGCACCCCATCTGCAAAAGTGGAGAGTTCTTGATCATAGGAGGCAACAAGCTCAAAGAGAGAATCCACCAAACTCTTCAAGGATGAAAGATCTATAAGACGCTTTTCACTCATCTCTTAGAGAATCTCATAAATATCTTCTTTGTAAGAAGAAATTGAGTCTAGAGAAGTTCTAGAAAGTTTGCTACAAATCTCCTCCCAAAGGCCCAAGATATACTTCTTTTTGTGAGTCGAAACAACGCTTTTTCCTTCAAAAATAGACTTAGCCCCATCTGGCTTTGAATAAAGTGGAAGAGTGTTGCTCGAATCGAGGGTCAACCCTTTTAAAGTTTGATCATGAGAAGTGATTGCAATTCTCTGTTCTTGCTCAATAGCTAAAGTTGACTCTGCCTTAGGTTTCGATGTCACGACGGACTCCACGCTAATTTGCGACCTCTCTTGTAGTAATTCCTTTGGATGCTCAAGAACATTCACCTACACAAAAGGGGAGGGAAAGAGAATTAGCAAATTAGTTAACCATGAATTGTCCTTAAAATTCATTTTAAAAAAAAGGGGGGATTTGTGGTTAAAGGAAAAAACCTCTTCACTATGAATGGCTATTGTTTCTGGAGGACCATCAATGACTTGTTCTTCCACAATCCCCAACTCAACAATCTTGAGCACAATTGGTTCATGTTTTTTCCTCTTCCAACATTAGTCCCTATTGCTGTTTTGCTAATCTCTTGAGAGGCTTGCTTTGTAGATGGAAGAATTAAGGGGCGTTTCTTTGCAGGGGTAGGAGCACGAGCTACTTCTTTCTTAGATCCTTTAGAGGACTTGAGTCTCTTACTTTGAGTTGGTGGGGCAAGTAGGGCATCAACTTTTAAGAGCTCCTCTCTGACGTCTTGACCTTTGCCCCCTAAAAAAGTGGTGAAGTTCGGCCCAGCCCTTTCTAACAAAGTTTTCCAGATTATCCTCGAGAAATTTCCCATGAGACAGTATGCGAGATGCAAATTCTCCAATTGATCATAGGAGGAAATGTCACTCTTGACATGGTAGTATGCGAGATGCAGATTCTCCAATACCTAAGAACCTCATCAAGAGATTCAGCATGAATATCATGTTCTAGATATCCAAGAGTATGTTGATGGAACCCAAACTGATGATTAAATTGGTAAGGACTGTGTGGCTTGATAAGGAAGGAGTCCCCCTCCCTTAAAGTAAGATAATTAAAGCGAAGGCTCATAAAATAAGATGAATCCAACTCTAAAGTTTTTTTTATCATCAACATAATAAGTTGGGTGAGGCCTAGTAAGCATGGTCGCAGTCCACACAAGGCTTTCACCTTGATGGACACGCTTTCGTGCCTCATCTTTGTCAAAATATCTAGCAGCACCCTTGCCAGAATATATCATCATCCATGGGAGGGAAGGTCTACCAGCAAGAGGATAATGTGTCTTAAGATAATGAGCAAGCCAACCATAAACATAATGGATGGGGAAAGAAACCTTAATACGATCAAATTGGGAAGAATTTGAAATCTTGTTTAAGCCACAATAGATGCTCACTAAGACCGAAACTACAAGGCTAACCCTTTGACCACTCGCCATCAATCTTCCCATCTTAAAAGTTTCAGGCCAAATAAGATTTTACCCCTCAGAGGGAAATACAAAGACGCATAACCAACATGACAAGAAGGTTGTCAGATAAGTCACATACTTTTGGTGTTTTGCTCCAAGCATAGAAAATGTTGTCTCTTGAGAGCTTAACCATGTGCTCACCTCCATTGATATGTCACCTGTCGGGGTATGCGTAGATGCTAAGCGTCGAACCTTCTTCTCTCTTCTCGGGGGAGCTAACTCATACTTGATTTCTTGTTTACACCAAAATTGTATCCAGTCAGTAAAAGTGAACCCCGAGCTATCACCCTTCTTCTATCTAAGATGATCGAAGGCAGCAAATAAATACTCACAAGTTTGAGGAGGAAATCTATCCTTTTTCGCATCATGACTTGTAAGCTCTTTAGCATTAGGAATCACTTCTTCATAAGGACACACACTAATCGTAGACCACCAAGAATATACAAGTCCCAAAGAGACATGGATGCTTCTCCGAGAGACGTAAGTAGTGTGTTTGTTTGGGTACACCAAGCCTCACAAAAGGCCTGCACGATATTAGAGTTTCTATCATAAGTAAAAAGAGAAGCAACTACAATATTTTAGAGGTTAGCATCATTCAAGCTCTACCCATTTTTGCTAAGGACATCTTCTATCCATTCCCAATAGTCAGGGATTCAATGATATTCACCCTTGAACAGGGTTTCATCTCACCAACGTAACCCCTCTTGGATCATGTGATGCCCCAAATTTGGAAGAGTGCTCGCAAGATTGATGCATTGAAGATTTGGTGTCTCAAGATATCATATCTTGGAAGCTTATTAGATTTGTGGACACATTCAAGGATCCAATCTGCCTTATGAAGGGTGTTTCTCAATTATGGCCACGCATCTGCATAACGACTAACTAGAGGATCTCAGACTAAAAGCTTGGTCTCTACCTTGCTATCTTGCGACCCAATTATGAGGTATCTGAGTCCAGAAGATGAGCAAGTGTAGTCCTTGAAGAAAACCATTGTTCAGGATGCATAAAAGGAAAAATGTTATCCTTCATCAATGATAGCACGCAACAAAAAGGGGAACAAGAGTCAAAATAAAAGAATATGGCTAATTGTTAGTCCCCTATGTTTAAACATTTAGAACAACGGGAAGCCTCGTATTGTTGGTCCCCTATGTCTAAACATTTAGAATAACAAAAAGCTTCGTATTGTTGGTCCCCTATGTTTAACATTTAGAACAGCGGGAAGCCTCATATTGTTGGTCCCCTATGCCTAAACATTTAGAACAGCGAAAAGTCTCATATTATTGGTCCCCTATGTTTAAACATTTAGAACAACGGAAAGTCTCAAATTTTTGGTCCCCTATGTTTAAACATTTAGAACAATGTAAAGTCTCGTATTGTTGGTCCCCTATGTTTAAATATTTAGAACAACGTAAAGCATCAAAGTGGTGATCTCAAGGCGTGAGCGCGAATTGATCCATTCACACCTCAAGACCAGATTCTTGTGATACGATGAATCTTGAATTTATGGAGTTACAAAAAAATAAAACGCATGCAAGAAAAGAAGAAATTAAAAACTAATAATAATAATAATAAAAATTTTACCTGTCAAAGGACATGCTTCGACACCTTGCAAGCAGAGAGAATATGACGCCTATCAACTGAAAGAGACATCTTTTATAGAGGTGCATGGATGACGTTCCCTTCTCCAAAACAAACTCCAAGTAAGAAGGTCATGTCACAGTTCAAGTAAAAGATGGAACCTTTTTTAACGCGGCAATAATCTCATACTCCTAGCAAAATAAGGAAAAACTAGAGTACTCCTAATCCAACTACAGTGCACACGTACTGAAGCATTCCTAAAAGAAATTTATGAAGTTGAAAAGGAGAGGGAAAATGTCACTAATGGACATGTAAAGTTTTGTTGTCATACCAAACACGTGGGATTTTTGATGTTCACTACTAATAGGATTAAAAAAATCAATGTCCTAATGAAAGTAGACTTAATGATAATTGAAACTTGTTCAAGGTAAGTGGAAAAGACAACTTAGTCCATTGATTGGTGGGGTCCACCATGATTCAACCTATTCAAAGGCTTTAAAAGCCATAGAATCTTAAGTTATAAGATGTACAAATCATAGTTAATCTGAACAAAATTATCAAGTGAATACGTCAAGTCTAGCCTTAAAATAAAAAAATATTTTGGCAAGACTTGAAGTAAGAGGCATTTGTAATCATATAAAATTTATTAAAATATAAATTTTATAATATGATTTAAACTATATTAAATTCAAAATATTTTAGTCTAAAAAAATAAATATTGTGGATTAATATAATTGAGTTTATTAATTAAGTCCAATAAAATATGAATTTCATTAAAAGCCCAAATTCATTATTTGGGCTACAAAAGATGACCCACTTCATTGGACCTCATGTCCCTTCATCAAAGAGGCCCACTTGATGCCACGAGTCAAATGACATGGCACGCCAAGTCAAATAAAAAAGCCAATAGGATCATGTCATGTGTCAAGATGATAAGCCCATTTCTTTAAAGCTCAATATGTCATGTCACTTAAATCTGATTGGCCGGGAGAAAACATGATTGTATCATGACTCCTCTATTCTACAACTATATATAGGGATCTTCATAATTCAGAATGGACATCAAGAATTCTAACAACAAGCTAGAGAGAGCTCGTGGATCAAATGCCACAATTTCTCTACAAATTCAATAATTCAAACATTCAAGCCTTCAAGTTCAAAAACAAGCTTAAAAATTCTTGAACTCAAGATTCAAGATCAAAATCAAGATTCAAGATCGAAATCAAGATTCAAGAATAAGAAACAAGATCAAAATCAAGATTCGAGATTAGAATTCAAGATCGGATTCAAGAACAGACTTCAAATTCAAGAATAAGCTCCAGAGCCCTTGAATTTACACTTGAAAAGTGAATAAAAGGATTCGTAGAGATTGTAACACTCACATTATTAAAATCAAATACTACAAATTATTGCGATGTTTTCGTTCTTGATTGTTATTTTCTCAACGCGAATTTTATCGTCTATAATAAGTTCATAATTAAATTTATTTTTTTATAATATTTATTATTAAATGAGATATACGCTTTGATCATGCATAAAATGCATATAGCAAGATTAGTCAAATTAAAAGATACTCCATGAAATCAAATGGGAGGAGTATACTTTGAGTATGCTTTTCCGTTTGAAACGAATGGTTTAGTTCACTCAGCTTTTTTATTTCCTTCCTTTCTTGTCATGTATTACGTCATTTAGCTCCAATAAAATAAGTCACCTTTCCCTTTTGATTTCCTTCTCTTTTAAACTTGTTATATTCACATAATATGATTTGTTTAACTAATCACCATATCTTAATAACAAGCACGTTTGAAATATAAAATATATACGCACAGTACAAAAGCGTCGTTGTACTTTTAATTTTCTAGTCTCTTTGGTCCAGCTTATTTCTTTTTTTAAAAAAAAAAAGAAAAAGAAAAAATAAGATAGTTAATTAAATTTTTGAGGAAAAATAAGTGATCCTAAAAGCTATATTTTAGAAGTTAATAAAAGTAGTAGTTTTTTCTCTAGAAAATATTTTTTGTAAAGCACTTTTAAAAAAATATATCTAGAAATACTTTTGTAAAACTTGATCAAATACTAATTGTTGCTTAAAAGCATTTTTAAAATTGATTGGCAGAAACAGATTACGTCTCACCAAAAGTACTTTTTAGTAATGACTAATTCAGTTAAAATTTCAATAATGCCAAATTTATTTACGTAAAAAATTATTTTGAGGTGTTGCAACAAAGACGGACGTGAATCTAAAAATAAAGAGAAGAAAGTTATAATTAAAAACAAGGGAAGATAATGAAGTAAGACATGCGTGTTAAATGTAAAATATGACTAACAAGGAAATAAGAAATCAATGAGTACTATTATATCATTGGGAGAAAAGATAAAAAAAAAGTTTGCGAAGAAGTTAAGAAAACAATCAAGGAAGAAGTATTTTCCATGCAAGATTTGAAGAGTACTTAATAAAGGAAACAAGTATAAGAATCTAAGACTCTAAATCAACTCTTGATGGACGGAAATAATCAAAAGGAAAAAAGTGAGATCAACGAATAACGTGAATAAAAATTAAAAGACGTAATCAAGTATGCTAATGCATAATCAAAGAAAGCCTAGACAGAAACAAGTACAAAGAAACACTATAGACCACGAGCTGAAGATGCAATCAATTAAGCTCATTTTATTCTTACAAATAAGAATCATTCAATCTCCTCTTTCCAAAGATCAAAATTGTTGGATTGGCATCTCAACGGAAGAGCCATGTACAACGAGCAGTTTAAAGATTATTTAAAGCTTCATTTCAAAGGACAACATATACTTTAGTCTTAACCATCTATATAATTCTTTATTCGATTTTTCATGACTATTGTAATCTTATCGATTAATTCTGTATTTAAAAACGAGAACAAAGTGTTGAGTTAATATTATGTGAATTAATTTTACATACATTAATTAGTGTAATGCAAAGGAAAAAGAAGAAAAAGTAAAATACGTTACAAAGGAAAAAACTTTTCCATTCCAAAACAATTGGAAGAGATTTGAAGAATATAATTAATGTAATGGCCTTTATTGTCATTTACATTCACAATACGTTTCTTTAAATTTAACATTTTCTTTACAATAACTCCCCTTGCAAATCCTATATAAGAAGTGTGGTGAACACAAAATACACCAATATACAAAAGAGGAAAATAAAAACTTCCTCCTTTCTTCTTCTTGAACATTTTTTGGGCAATTGATTTTTGGGAACCTCCAAACTTTCAGCCATGAGTGCACGCATTTAGGAGTAGTTGTGGAACCTTGGGGAGCAATCGGCTAGAGTGATTTGCACCGAAATCGGGCCAAAATCGCTTTCAAGATAGTGACTTGCTATGACATAGTGTTTGTGATAAGTTATTTAATTTTAGTCCAATATCAATATTGTAGTTCTTTTTCAGCAACTTGAAAGCAATTTTCTTACATATAATATTGATAAATGACTATTTCTTTGAACAAAATTTTTCCTAATTTGTCAAAGTTTAAGGCAGATCTAGTGGCTAATAAGACATATTGGGTGTTAGACACAGGTGCTTCAAGACATCTTTGTGCCAACAAAGAGTTATTTTATGAAATTGAGGAGTCTAATAATGATGAATTGAATGTGTTTATATGAGTAACTTCATTACTGCTAGAGTCATGGGTAAAGGAAAATTTTTACTTAAATTAACTTCTGGAAAAAATTTAGCTTTGAATAATATTTTGTATGTACCCTCCCTCCATAGAAACTTAGTTTCCGGAGCACTTATCAACAGAGCAGGCCTCAAACTTATTATTGAAGCTGATAAAATAATTATTTCTTGTGGAGGAGACTTTGTTGGGAAGGAATATCTTAGTGAAGGTATATTTGTACTAAGTATTGCTCAAGAGATTGTCAATAATGCAAATATCTCAAATTCTGCTTATATTGCTACTGAGTCTATTAATTTATGGCATGGTAGACTAGGTCATGTTAATATTGCTTCCATTAAAAGACGTAGAAGAATGAAATTAATTTCTATGATAAAAAATTAATGATTTTTCTAAATGTCCTGTGTGTGTAGAAGCAAAGCATTCCAATAGACCTTTTAAACCTGTTATTGACCGAAAGACTGAATTACCTAAACTAGTACATTCAGACTTAGCAGATTTCAAGAATACTGTGAGTAAAGGTGAAAAAAAATATTATATTACCTTTGTTGATGACTTTTTTAAATACACTAAGATATATCTTCTTAAGTCTAAAGATGAGGCTGAAAGTATATTCTTGAAATTCAAAGTAGAAATTGAAAATCAATTAGGTAAGAAGATCAAGAGATTTAGATCTGATAGAGGTGGTGAATATAGTACCAAAACTCTAGAGGATTTTTGTGAGAAAATAATATTACACATGAGGTTAGTGCTCCTTATACTCCTAACAAAATGGTGTAGCCAAACGAAAAAAATTAAATCCTTAAAAAAATGATGAATTATATGCTTTTAAGTTTGAGTTATCTGACGATATGTTTGGGGGGGGGGGGGGGGGAAGCTGTGTTATCTGTATTTTATATTCTTAATAGAGTCCCTCATAAGAAGTTTAAAAAGCTTCATATGAATTGTGAAAAAAATATGCCCCTAACTTGAAATTTCTAAAAGTGTGGGATTTTTTGGCTAAGGTTGATTTACCTGATTTTAAACATCTAAATATAGGTTCTAAGACTTATGATACTATCTTTATTGGCTATGCTCAAAATAGTGCTGCTTATAGATTTATTTGTGAATCTAGAGATGCATAATTTTTTGAGTATATTTTTTCGTTGAAAAATAATGTGTCTATTGATGTGCAACATAATGCTTCTACATCTATATCTGTAAATTATCACATTGTTCCTTCTTCTGATCTTATTTCTAATGAGTATGAAGATGAACTTAGAAGGAGTAAAAGACGTAGAATTGAGACTAGTTTTGGTCCTGATTTCATTACTATCTTCTTGACAAAATTTTTTGATATTGATATCTTAAATGATAAATTAATGTCTCTCTACTTGATAGAAGAAGGCCCTAAGAGTTATGATGAAATATTGAGATCAATAGATGTGATGTATTGGAAAGAGGTTATTAAAAGTGAATTAAACTCTATAGTTTCTAATCACACTTGGGACTTGCATGATTTGCCTAAAGGTTGTAAACCCATAAGTAGCAAGTGGATATTTAAGAAGAAATTAAGACCTGATGTACAATTAATATATATAAGGCTACACTTGTGATTAGAGGTTTTAACCAAAAGAAAGGTGTTGATTATTTTTTATACTTATTGTCCTGTGACTAAAATAGCAACCACTAGAGCTCTTATTGCTTTAGCACTATTCATAGTTTAGTGGTCCACCAAATGAATGTGAAAACAACATTTTTAAATGGTGATTTAGAGGAAGAGGTCTACGTGACTCAATCTGAGGGTTTTGTGGTCCCAAGACAAGAGGATAAAGTACGCAAATTGATGAAGTCATTGTATGGACTAAAATAAGAACCTAAGCAGTGGTATAAAATTTTTTACACTACATTAGTTGATAATGACTTTATTGTCAATTCTTCTTATACTTGTGTTCATTCCAAAATGATAGATTCAGATTGTGTGATCATATATTTGTATGTAGATGACATGCTAATCTTTGGTCCTAATGTGAATGTTATTAATGAGACTAACAAGTTTTTATCTTCTAATAAGTTTAAAATGAAAGACCTTAGAGAAGCATATGTGATTTTGGGGATTAAAAATCAAAAGAACTATTAATGGCTTCTCTTTGTGTCAGTCTCATTACATTGAAAAGATATTGAAAAAGTTTAATTATTTTTATATAATTCCAATGATAACTCCTTATGACCCTAGCATACACTTGAGAAAAAATAAAGAATTTAGTGTTTCTCAGACTGAATATGTTAAAATAATTGGGAGTGTAATGCTTTTTATGAATTATATAGTTAGCCTGATAAACTTATGTTGTTAGCAGATTGAGTAGATATACTCATAATCTCAATAGTGAACACTGGAATGTTCTTCATCACTTTCTAAGGTACTTGAGAGATACTATGAAATGGTGTTTGCATTTTATTAAATTTCATGTTGTCTTAGAAGGATTTTGTGATGCAAACTTGGTAACTAACAATGATAAAGTTAACTCCACTTGTGGCTATGTGTTTGCTTTGCATGCAAGTGCTATTTCATGGAAGTCTTCTAAATAGACTTGTATAGCACAATCTACCATAAAATTCAAATTTATTTCTCTCGAGTTAGCAGGGGAAGAAGCTGAGTGGCTGAAAAATCTCTTAATGGATGTTCCATTATGGGGAAGATGAGCTTCACTAGTCTCTCTTCATTGTGATTCACAAGCAGCAATTGAAATTGCCAAGAATACTGTATGTAATGAAAAAAAAGAGATATATTTGCATCAGACATGGTGCAGTTAAATAGTTGTTGAAACTGAGTGTTATTTCCTTAGAATATGTTAGGTCTAAAAGAAATTTGAGAATCCTTTGAACAAGGGGTTGACAAGGAAAATGATTCTTGAAACATCGAGGGGGATGGGATAAACCCATTGATTGAAGTAGTGTGGTGGACCTATTAGGCCTCAATATATACCACATTTTTTTTTATCTCTATGGTGTGAGGCAGTATTTTATAAGGTTGAGCTTATTTTGCTCTTAATGATTCTATAGCCTTAAGGTGGTTTATTTGAGAAAGACTTGATGGAATCACCTACGTGAGTGTAAAGGTGTGGTTGCCTTTTATGAATGAGTTGGGTCGTCTTTCTAGAGCACTAATAAGACCCAAGGTGTGTGTGCATGACCATAGAACACTTTGTATCGCGGAGGTTGATTTAAAAATTAAGGATATTGTATGTGTTATGAGGGTCTCAACTTATATGCATTCAGTTCAAGAGTACTTCACTTTTTGGATATTAGTTGCCTTATTTCACTACGTGTTAATTCAAATCAAAAGATATTGACACTTAAGTACATGTTCCCTCCTTTTGCCCAAATTTTGTTCTTAATCTTTATCTTTGCATTAGTGGGGAATTATTGAGTTAATATTATGTGACTAAACTCTACATACAATAATTAGTGTAATGCAAAGGAAAAAGAAGAAAAAGTAAAATACGTTACAAAGGAAAAAACTTTTCTATTCCAAAACAATTGAAAGATATTTAAAGAATGTGAATATGTGATGTAATGGTCTTTATTGTCATTTACATTCACAATACATTTCTTCAAATTTAATATTTTCTTTACAATAACTCCCCTTGTAAATCCTATATAAGAAGTGTGGTGAACACAAAATACACCAACATACAAAAGAGGAAAATAAAAACTTCCTCCTTTCTTCTTCTTGAACATTTTTTGGGCAATTGATTTTTGAGAACCTCCAAACTTTCAGCCACGAGTGCATGTGTTTGAGAGTAGCTGTGAAACCTTGGGGAGCGACCAACTAAAGTGATTTGCACTGGAGTGGGCCGAAATCGCTTTCAAGGTAATGACTTGCCACGACACAGTATTTGTGATAAGTTATTTAATTTTAATTCAATATCAATATTGTAATATTTTTCCAACACAAAGAACAACATACTCTCAAGATTGAACACATAACAACATTAATCAAAGAACTTATAGAGAGAATTTATTTATTTATTTATTTATATATATATATATAATAGTTGATGACATCTTACTACTAGTCAACTTAAAAAACTAGAAAGTTATATTGTTTATCTCCCCTCTTGATTCAATTGGTACAAGATTGAGGCTTCACATTTATTGATTGAACAAAGATCAAGAGGAAACTTTTCAAATAAGACCTCCCTACTTATTAGACAACATTTCTCATATTGAAAGGTAAGAATGGATCGGAGACGTACGTCAAGTTTTATGATATCAAAATTTTGAAGACTATCAACATCGAATATATCCCTATGCCAAACAAAAACTCTAATGGAAAAAAATGGGAACAAAATCGGACATTTCTTGATTTGTCGAATCTTGTCACTTATACTGATGAATATATGGCAATAATACAAACTATGATCATTTCGTTTAAACAACACGAAGCCTATTTTCGCTCGTCATCCATTTAATGCTCCAAGTAAGTTTGTATGAATAAAGTATCAAATGAATTTTTTTAATTGTAATCTATTTTTATCTTTCAAATATTTTAAAATTATCAATTAATATGTCTTAATATTTTTCTCAATGTAATTTCAAATATACAAAATTTAATTGCCAAAACCAAAACTTGTCATATCCCAATGTATAGTCAAAATAAAAATAAATTGAATCCATTAGTCCAACATTTTTGGTGGAGAGAGAGGGAGTTGTAAAAATTGTTTTGATTTAAGAATTGGGAGTAAAAAGGCAAAATAAGTGGTGTACCAAAAAGCCTATAATAATCTATGCTAGAAGCATTTGCCTGGTGTTAGAATGGGCGATAACTTCTACCCAAACCGATGGCGAAAAGGTGTTGCCTGTAGGGTAAGTATGATTTTCTCCTGTTCTTATCAACCTCTTTACCCGCTCTATAGGGTGCCAGATGAGAAGCGGCAGCGGCTGGTGAACCCTTCTCCCCTCCCGTGACATGACTTCCTTTCGTCTGCTTCAATTTTCCGGCCGTCTTCACAACCTCGCTGGAATTCTTTGTTATCTTTTTCGGTGTGAGAAATACAAAACTATCCTCTTCCTTTCCTTCACTGTTACTCCGTCGTAACAAATCTCGAATCTTGGGCCACCTCTTTGACACAAATCCTGTTGATTTACTCTTCTTACATTTTCCTGGTAATGCCTCGCTTATCTTCGGCTTCCACACGCAGTACGTTCCGGGAGGTATAGTCTCCGATTCACCATCTTCTTGAAACAAATCCCTCAACGGAATTCGAATTGAACCATCAACATCCTCTGACTTCGACCCCTTAACATATGACTCATATGAAACGTCGTTTAGCAATAGATCGCGGTTGAAAACAGGGAAAATTGGCTGTTGAAATTTAGTTTGAACGTCATAGATGAATTCCGCGATTGAGGTATCCGCATTTTCACAGACTAAAGAGAAATCAAAATCTCCCTCCTCAGCCTGAATTTCATTGGAGATTTTATCGGCTATTTCTGCAACATATCCATAATTATTAAAGCTGAGGCACGAGTATTCACCTTCCTGCATACTTGTTTCTGGGTTTATCATTGAATCTGAGGGAGAGAGAATTGTTTGTTGTGTTCTCTTCTCAGCTGGGGTTTTATATAGGGTTGTGGTGGCCCCAGCATTTCACACGTGCTTCTAGAAATTCTGGAGTTAGTATGAACTTGGACAGTTGTTTGAATATATTTCTTGCTAAGTTCTATTTAGTTCTCTTTTCCTCTTTTTTTTTTTGTTCTTATTTTCTTGCCATGTTCTTTTGTCACGTATTACGTCATTTGGTTCTATTTAAACAAGTTGCCTTTTCTTTTTAGATTTTCTTTCCTAAAAAAAAATATGGTAAGACAAAAAATACTAGAGTAATTAATAATTAAGAAGCTTTAAAATATTAAGTGCTAAAATATATGATACTCTCTCTATTCCCTTTTAATTGAATTTGTGATCATATTTTTCACTATTGTCCTTTGTAAAATCATAAATACGTAGTGTAATTTATCTCCTAGAAAATATAAAAGTTCAATAAATGAAAGGATAAATATGGAAAAAGTTTCAAATATTCAGCTTGAACCTTGAACTTCGAACAATTCAAATATTTTGAATATTGAGAAAAGCCTAAAAAACTCAATTAATTTGAGACGGAGGGATAATAAGTATTAAAAAATAAATAATTAAGAAATGTTAAAATATATGATAAATTTTTTTGGGAGGATTAATAATTAAGAAATTAAGGAGTGCTAAAATATATAGTAAAAAGAATATACAAATATATGCTGTTAAGTGTTAAGAAAATTAATAATTAAGTAGTCTTAAATTATATTATAATTTTAAGAAATCCTAAAATATATGATAGAACAAAAATATATGCATGGTAAGTGTTGACACCAAATTTTTACCCTCCACATCATAAAATACCTAGTTTATTTTAATTTTAACAATTTTGAAATATTTACCTATTTTTATATATAATAATAATTATAAAAAATAAAAATTAAAATCCGGCGCGTGGGGGGCCACGCGCTCCCAATTCTTTTACTTTCCCCTTTCCCTTTCCCTTTCCCAAACGCATGCTTCTCCCTTCCCCATTTCCCCATCTTCTTCTTCAATTCTTCTTCTTCTTCTTCGAACAGAAAACCATAGAGCATTAAACTCCAAATTCGCGCATGCGTCGACAACCCCAACATTCGGTTGCGCCGATCCCTTGTCCCTCAAGCGTGCCCTCCTTGTCGAATTTGACCGTTTTCTTCTTCATTCCGAACCCTAAATTCGCCCTATAAATTGAATCCTTTCTTCGTCATTTCGGGAGAGCAACAAAGATACAGGGGCGAACGAAGGAATTTCAATATACACAGAGTTCAGTTAGAAGGATTTTCATATTTGTTCAAACTTTTGGGTTTGAGAGGGGGTTCTATCATCGATTTCTCAACTCCGGTGGTGTCGCAATAGCTTTCAAACTCATCGTCCCAGTTCCTACTCCAATACAGGTAATATCCTCGACTGAACTTCTCCTCTTCTCTGTAGATGATGCGTTTAATTTTATGCTCCTGATTGTTATTAGCATTGAGAATATGGAGTTGGTATGTCTTGAGGTAGCTGTGTTTGGCTAAATGCATTGTCGATGCTTTATTTTTGTTCACTGTGATGTTGCTGAGAATGCTTGTTTTTGTCCATTGATTTACTTTGAAAATATGTTACGAAGCCTAAACATTGTTGTAGTTCATCCTTGTTTCTATCTTGGTTTAGCATTTTGGTCTCTGATTCTATTCTTAGATTTAAGAGTTGAAACATGTTTCATAACACTTGGACTTGATTATTTTCAATTTTAGTCTGGTCGTTTGACTTTTTGTTTGTCTGGTTCTCACTCTTGCGTTTTGGCATGTTATAGTCTGTTTATGGTGCTCGAGTTCTGCTTCTCCCCTGATTTTTAGCTTACTTAATATATTGTTGGGTCATTTTGCTTCCTACTCGTCTAAAAATCTGAGTTGCTTGGATCTAAAATAGTCACATGTATGTCTTTGTTGTATTAGAAGTGGTTAAAATGCAGTATACATGATTTTGTTTCCTGTTTGTGTCTTCTCATTTTAATATCGATACACTGCTGTGTCAAAATAATATTGTGGTGCCTTAAATGGTCATAAGTTTGCTCTAGTTTCATCATTATTGTCAAATAAAGGTTGAATGTTCGTGTCATTCTGAGATTTTGCTGTTCTGACAAGAAATATAAGATTCTAGTTTTCTTGCAATGCTTCATCTGTCATGTCCATATGCATGCTAGAAAAGCCAGTTGTTTGAATTTCAGCATATCACTGTTCTTATGGTCATACAAGCATGCTATTGCTCTTTATGGTGATACAAGTATGTCATAGCTTATTTGAGTTCAATAATGTTCCTGTCAAGCTCCTAGTTTTATGAGAAAGTTTCAACTGCCATGTTCATATGCATGCTAGAAAGGCTAGTTGTTTGAATTCAAGCATGTCACTGCTCTTTACAGTTAGACAAGCATGCCACTGCTCTTTGTGCTTATACAAATATATTGCAATTGGTTGAGTTTAGTCATAGTCTTGTGGGGCTGTTACAATTAAGTGCGAGTGGTTTAGTGAGTTAAAAGACTTGTTTGTCGTTAACTTACTTGGCTCTTTGTGTTGATTTCATGTATGCTACATCCTTAAAAGTCTACCTACTGTGAATATTTCATTGGGGTTCATTGTAAATCACAATAGGATACTTGAATTACATTATGAAGTTATTCTTGTTTTCCCCAGTTGATAAAGATGACCTTATAATTTGTTATCCTCTCTGAGTTCTCACAAATGTTAAATCCTGTGATCTGATTAGTTTTTTTTACTATTGTTGTGCTTTTGGCTATTGAAAATGTATTCAGTTCTTCATTTTAAATTTATTTGGTTCAATAGTTTGTTTATCATGCCTATGCTCTCTTCTCTTTTCAACATTAGTTCCTTCATTTGTTTGTTATTGTTCTCTTTGTCCTCAATAGACATAGGAGTGTTGATCTTTCTGCCTATGTTTGCTAAGTGCATTCAATCAAGTGTACAAAACTGTTTTAGTGTTAATGTTGCTGCAATATTGTCCCTTTGTTCAAATAGAGTCATAGTTTGGTGGGTTTACTACATGTTTTGTGGTATAAAGTTTGAAATTGAGTTCTGCTGTTCTACTGTTTGTTAAGCAATTTTAGAGTTGTTATTTACGTGGTTTACTTGTTTTTATTGCATGTGGCATCATTTTGGGGTCGTAATGGACTCCCCCATATCATTTGCACTTCGTTGGGCCATGGAGGCCCAACAACCCTCCTCAAGTCAGCCCAATTCACAGAAAAGAAGCAGTCTACAGGCCTTGAAAGCAGAAACTAATATACACTGATATACAGTGTGTATATACATCAGTGTATAAAGTCAGAAAGGGGCTAAAAGCCCATTTTTAGCAGAATACAGCCATGTATATCACTGCAAAAAATGGGCCAAGCCCAGGGAGCAACAGCTAGGAAATTCTAATGGGTTTGGCGGGCCCAATTTTTAGAATCAGGACAGGATTAGATTTTGGGCCTGTCAAGTCCAATTTTATTTTATTTCTTGCTCTTTATATATTTGTTTGCTTG
>BAUE01083667.1:0-16990 GCA_000787875.1 Solanum virginianum | reverse complement strand
TAAAAACTTCAGATGATAACTTACTATTGACGCTTAAAATATTAACAACCCTTTTTTCATCATTAATTATATTAGCCCATAATTTGATATTAAAAAATGACCCCAAAAAAATGGTTAGAATATGCATTATGTGAAAAATTAGTTAAAAAATAGGAAAGTAATCATTAGATTATTATATTGTATATATCTATGTACGAAGAGAAGTAATATAAAAGCAAAACAGGTGATAGTAATAATTCACATAATGCTCACAACACACGTCATAACCCATATATCTAATTTCAAGTCATCCACTTTTCGAGACATTTCTCTTTTCAATTCACCATATAATAAGCAAATTAATGGAGTGAGTGACTATAAACTATGTTAATCATTCCCACGGATGAATCTGATCTATATATCTAACTAATGGCAACTCCTCAAATTCTCTTCTTTACGTTATGGGGAAAAATAATACTAAAGACGGTTGTTTAATGTATTGAATTGGCTATTAATATTATTATTAATAGCTGAAAGTATAAAAATAATAGAGTAACTCCAAGAAATTGAAAAGACAACCATAAATTTAGTTTCTCAATTAAATAATTCATTGTAAAATATTCGATGTTCTAAAAATATTAAATGTAATTTTAATTTATTTTTTAGTAAATAAATATTATAAAAATAGTTTGAACTTGAAGGGTAAAATGAAAAATAATTTTAACTTGAACGGTAAAATGGTAATCTAACTTCTTACTTGAGATCTTCCCACTTTTAATAATATATGATAATATATGCAGAAGGAGAGATAGAATTTTAATTTTTTGAGTTCTAAAATCATAATTTTAGATGTTAATTTTAATGTATACACATATTTAATAAACTTTTATAATATAAATAAATTAATTAAATAAAAATACTGAATTCGATTGAATTTTAGTGAACCTTGGACCCTAACCATGTGCCCCAAAGTCTTTGGCCACTAAATTTGATGGTGACAATTTGAATGGATGTCATTTCATTACCCCCCCGCCCAATCCAAAGAAAGGAAGATATTTAATATGTTTATTATGGTATACGTTGATTTGGGCGATTTTCCAACATACATTAATTTTGATTTGAATTTTATATTTATTTTAAAATACTAAAAGTTTAATTTGAGACTATAAATTTTATATTTTAAATCCATATCCGATTATTTGTTGAAAGCTAAGGTAAGGGTATTGATCATATTTGTCTTTTTCAAATGTTTTTTTCCTTTTTTTTTTTTTAAGTCTTCCTTTGTTTTTTAGTATATTGATGATAGGCCAATCAAGATAGAATTTCTTTTTAAAGTTGTTTTTCAATGACGTCGATGGTCCAAGATAGCACACTGAACAAGTTAGAGTGGTTTCGCTCTAGACTATTTCGTCAATCAAATTAATAAAGTTAAATTATCTAAAAGTGTAATTTTATATTTGTAAATGCTGTATTACAGATCGATAATAAACCTATTTAAAATATTCTTTAAAGCTCCTCAAATAGTGTAATGCTACTCTTGATAAATTGTGAAGAATATTTGTTTTTCACATTTCTATTTATAAATAAATAAAGTTAAATTTTAAAAATATTTCTTTTTTAGGATTAAAATAGGTATCTTCTCCTCCTGCTCCCCCAAAGTTGCTGAAAAAGGCATCAATTTTCACATCCATTGATTTAATTAGAATTTCTAAAAGTTGCCTTTCTTTTGGGAGTCTTTGGACCGGAAGTCAAAATTGGCGTTCTCTTTTTTTTTCTCTTTTAAATAATTTATTAATATTTAAAATTTACTAATCGATTAATTTAATTTTTTTATAAGACAAATTTAATTTATGTAATAAAGTATTTTCTATCACAAAAAAATTATTTTCAATTTTTTTAATTAAAAGTGAAAAATTCTTAATCATTTAGTTCTTCCCATCTAGTAAAATTTAGTAGTTGATTTTTCAATTTTCTTTCTTCTCCTCTAATATAAGTGCAAAGATTCTTGCTCTTTTTTTTATTTTCCATCCAGTGTTCGAAGCCCGTAGAGCCTCGACTAAATTTGAATCGCGCACTATAGGGTTCATTTGGGGGTAACGCTTCCAACAAGATTTTTTCCATTCCCAGAGCTCGAACCTGAGACCTCTGATTAAGGGTGAAACACTCTCACCAGTGCATCACAACCCAGGTTGGTGCAAAGATTCTTGCAAAGTACAAGAATGAGGACACAAAAAAATATATTAAAAAAAGAAAAAAAGTGTGCCAACTATTTGAAGTTGATTAGTCAATATTTAGCGTAGGCAAAGTACAATTATTGCCTACAAGATTAAATAAATACTAGATTTTCCATTAAAAAAAGACCAAACATTTCCTAAAAAGTGTAATCTTTTAATTTTTTTATTAGTACCAATTTTTCCCTGCCTCTGGGAAGGTATTACCTAAAAAGTAGGAGAAGAAACTAAGTCTAAGTGGAGAAACCTTTTTACATAAAAAAATATATATAATTAATTAGAAAGAGTTTATTTATGCTAAAAGGATAAGTAAACAAACTAAAAACAAGTTTACTTAATTAATTTTTTACTTTATTGCACTAAAAAATTATTAGATTTTTTTTATCACAAAAAAGACATTCTATCTTATCTAAGTGTCAAGAAAGTCAGTAAAAATATTTTTTGTAATTAAAAAATCATTCAATTTTATTTAAGTAACAAAAACGATATGACAATTACCATGTTACGAGTCAAGAAGGTATGCAAAAACTAATAACATACATAATTCTGTATTTTTATAAGGTTTATTTAGCGTAAAACATCTTTTATTAGAAAAATAATTTATTTTTAAAATTCAAATTCATATATATATATATAAAACCATGTGTGGTGCTTAAAAGTCTTCAAGGATCAAATTGGATGGTGACAATTTGTATGCATGTCAATTTCATAAAAGAAAGGAAAATATTTTCTTGAATATATGCTTATTAGTGTATATTATTTAAATTCTTTTCTAGTATGGGTCAATGTTCTTTTTTCCATTTTTCCTCATATTATTTTTCAGTCTTTTTTTTTTTTTTTTTATGTATTGATGATAGGTCAATTAAGATGGTATATAATGAGCTAAATTCTATTTTAATAAAGTATGTAATATACAATGTTCGATAAGATGATTTTATTTTGCCACATGTTTTTTTATTTTAACCTGAAGCTTTCTCGTAATTTCTTCCATTAAAATTTTCAAAACTTGCTCAACTAAAGTAAATTGATCGTAACATATATTTGACAAAATTTCCTAAGGCTCCCCAAATAGTATGATGTTATTCTTCACAAGAGGGGATACAGGTATCTTTTCATTGTATGGAACTTTCTTTCAGTAGATAGCGCTTCTTTCAAATACAATTTATCAAATTTTAATATAGATACTAAATATCGATTATAAAAAAATATTTTTTTTTTAAAAAAAGGTTATCCTCTCCTCCTCACCCTTTAGTTGATGAAAAAGGCATCAATTTTCACATCCATTGATTTCCAGAATTTTGAAATTGCCTTTGGACCAAAAGTCAAAACTCATGTTCATTTTTCTTTCTTTTTAATCATTTGGTATATTTTAAAGCACATTTTTCGATTAATTCAGATTTTTATAAAGTAAATCTAATATGAGGAATTATATAATTTTAATAAATATTAATGTTTCCATAATCCAACATTAATCTAACTTTTCCAAAAAGTGTAATCTCTTATTAATGAAGAGTTCATTTATGCTAAAATGATTTGTTTTGATTAAATAAACTAATATTTAACTATATTAATTGAAATTGTGTCAAATGAAGTAATTATCTATCCAGTTCAATCTCACAAGTAATTAATTTTCCAAAAAAATAGAATTTACGTAAATTTTATTTTTATTTTTATTTTTACAAAACTAAAAAATTATTTTCAATAAATCTTCGATCGAAAAAGTCAAAATTTCTTTGTGTCATTTTCAATATTCCACTCACTTAAGTGGGAAGATCCAATTATCATCACTTAGTAGAAGACAATGACACCACACAATTAGGCATATTGTGCCACCTAATTATTAGTTTTGATTAGTCAAAAGTTTGAATAAATTAGGTATAAAGCTTAGTTAAATATGTTTATACAAATTAAAATAGTATGAACAAACTGATACAGACATACTAGACTGATAAATATAAATCTTGATTTTTGCTATTTTTCTCAAAAAATTAAAAAAATTCTATACTAATAATTGATTGTTTTCCAACTTTTTGCTTTTTCATCTTTATTTGTAAGCAATCCATTTGGTGTTTGACTTCATCAATTTTTTAAAAAGTAAAGTACCCTGACAAATTCATACTTCCAATTATAAATATTGTACGAGGACGTTATCTTAAATAGAAAGGTATGAAAGTTGAGGATTAAGATAGAAGTTAATAGGTGATCGAGTTGTGTAATAAAAGTTGAGAATTAAGATCACGGTTAGTAAGTAGTCGATCGAGTGGTATTACATTTTAGTTGAGAGAAGCATCACTTAGGCAGTTGATTGTGTGATGAAAGTTGAAATTAAGATATAATGTTAGCAGGTAGTCGAGTGGTGTCACATTTTAGGTGGGAAAAGCATTTCTTAGGCAATTGAGTGGTGTCGCATTTTATATGGGAGAGGCTTGTCCATTTCTTCTCCGTATTAGCAATATCATATAGTCTATGTTGTTGTTTGGATGGACTAGGTGAGGATTAGGATAGAGGTTAACAGATGATCGAGTTTTGTCATGAAAATAGAAAATTAGGATAAAATGTTAGCAGATAGTCGAGTGATGTTGCATTTTAGTTGGGAGAAGCATCTCCTTGGTAGCCGAGTAGTTATGTCATGGAAGTTGCGAATTAAGATCAAATATTAGTAGGTAATCAAGTGGTATCATATTTAGGTGGTAAAAACATCTCCTGGGTAGCTAAGTGGCGTCACATTTTATATTTGAAAGACATATTTACTTTTCTCCGTATTATCGATATGGTGTTACTATGGTGGTTTTGTTTAAATGGACAATACGAAAGTTGAGGGCTATGATAAAAAGTAGTAGATAGCCGAATTGTGTCATGAAAGTTGAGAATTAGGATCGAAGATTAGTTGATAGTCGAGTTAGGATGGACAAAAAATAAGGTAAAAAGGGGCATTCCGAGAATTGAACTCGGGACCTCTCGCACCCTAAGCGAGAATCATACCACTAGACCAAATGCCCTTCTTCATACTGTAGCTTCAATTTAACCCTATTAGAAGACATTTCACACTAAATTTATTGGAGCTTCAAACATGAATCAGTTTCCTATTTTGAAGGGGGGAAAAAAGAAAAAGAACATTGTTTAGTTATAAAATGGATTCATTTTTGGTTAGTTTTTTATGATGGGGTTTTCAAATTGGGAGAGTAGATTTAGACTAATTTGACAAGTTAAATGTTTTTCCGCGCAGTAAAGCTTTAATTTTTTCCTGAGTGAATACATATCCAAACACAATTTCAACTTTCAGTTTTTTACTCACCAAACCTATGTCCAAACGCTTATGAAGATCAGTTATTCCTTCATATTCACCATTTGAGTTCTAACAATCTAACAACAACATACCCAATAGAATCCCACTAGTGGGGTCTGAAAAAGTTCTGACAATCTAAGCTCCTCATAAATAGTTTTCAAATGGCATATAATACTGTTTGGTACTTACCATTCACAATCCGTGGAATGACACAAGCAAATAGCATATTCAAGAATGGAGGATTTCCATGTCCAAAAAGGAGTAAAAACTTGATGCTGAAAACTACAGAATGAAACAGAGAAATAAACCAATACATTTTATCATTCTCCATCTACAGAATGAAACAGAGAAATAAACCAATACATTTTATCATTCTCCATGTAATGTACCAGAAAACTGTATCATCGAGCTTCAACAAATGAGCATACATAGTACACCCCTAAGACGACTCTGTGTGCGATACAGCCTCTTGCAAAAAGTTCCCAAGTAGCCTTTGGTCAAGAACCATGTTGGGCACCTGAAAATCACATTTTTGTGTAAGCATAAAGTGCCGTAAACTCAAGAGAGGGGAAGGAGATAGATGAAATAAGAAGATGAGACTTGCCTTGTTCCCGAAGAAAATTTTTGAGTTATTGGCTATAGCTTCAATGAATCGCAGTTCTAGAAATTCTGGAGTAAGCTTCAACTTGTTTGCTTCTGCTTCTTTCATTGTTCTGAAAAGTCCCAGATATGGTAATTAGCAGTTAGTATTGCATATTTGCGCTCCTTGTGGGAGAAATTATGTCACTTCGTCGCAGATATTATATAGGTGATAAGTTTAGAGAATTCACCGATAGTAAGATGCATCAGCCAGGCTCTTTTCACGAGCTAGGTACATTGCATTTGCAATTTCCTCTTGCTTCCTCGCACTATCTTTTTCCATCAACTTCTGTTCCATCTGGATCATACTAACATGAGCATTTCTTTCAGCCTCACTAATCGCTATCTTTTTCTGTGTCTCTGCTTCCTTCTCAGATACTCTTTGTCTCTCTACTGCAATCAAGACCTGTAACACATCATTGATGCATTGCTGGGTTACTGATTAAGTTACTATTAATCATAGCCTAAATATCAGCATCAGAAGGAACTAATCATGCAACAATGGCACATCCGGAAATACTTTGATTGTCAGTACTCAGTAGCTGCTATTATGATGATAGGTTGACAGAAACAATAACACAAAGAAAGATCTCGAGGTCCTTTTCTTTCCAATACACAGTTTAAAATGCTATATCCAGCACTTCTTTATCTTTTTCTTTTTTCCCTGTTGTGCGTGTGGTCGGGGTTGAGGGGTGGATAGGCACAATTCTCATATGGAAAATAAATCATTTAGTGCAAACAAAAAGAGAAAAAGTAGAGTTTTCCACTTAATACCTTGGTGCGCTCCTGTTCCATGCTCTCAAAATTTCGTCTTATGCTCTCTGGGATACTAGGCTTTGTAATTCGTACACTGAGAATCTCAATACCTGGAGCATATCTTGTGCAGTCAGCCTGGAGCGCATCTTTCATTTTCTCATCAATCTGGAAATGTTTTGGCAGGCACCTTGTCAAGACTATGAACAATAATGTCAGCTAAAGTAACTTTGCTAAATTTTTGTTTTAGAACCCCGGAATGTAAGTATCAGACAATTCCTTGCCTTACAAGGCATATCATGGATGGTAAGCATGGAAATAGAGCATGTCGAAGTGAGGATAACATGAGTCAGCAGGTTAAAATCAGAAACAGTTAAAGATGCATTGAACGTCAAAAACACCAGAAGAAACAAAAAAGGATAAGTTGTTAAGACTTCAGAAACTGGCAGACCATCAGTCCATAGAGGCCAAGAAGATTCTTACCTGATCGAACATGTCAATATAAACTTGTTGAAGGCTATGAGCACTGCAGAACTGATTGATCTCATGGTGGATCTTGTCATATATCCATGTATTATCATAATTGACCCCATAATTTAGCAGAGTATCGTACACATGTTCCTTCCGAAGGCGATTAACAACCTGAAAGCACATGAAACAAATACGTTGACAATGCATTCCTGCATATAACTATACCATATCCACAAGGTAGATAATGTACTTCTATTTTCTCAAAGTTGATCATCACGCCACCTTTGGTCCCGCAAGGAATATCCCTCACCTGCATTTACCACATGATCCAAAGACCATTGACCCTATTCTTAATCAGGATTTATATTACTAAAAGGTCATGCAGCTAGAAACTCAGAATCTCAGAAATTTTGAGATGAGAACCCTAAAAAAATATAACTACAGAAAGGAAATGTTACCAGATCTGTTTGAAGAGTAATTTGAATGGGTTCAAACTGAGTTATAAAGGGCAGTTTCAGATGAAAACCTGCACATTCAAACATACATGTTTGGTCAACAGTAGACTTCAAAATAAGGAGATACCCCACAAAAATGCAAATGACCATCTAGGCAAAGCACCATATCACCTGGATCAGTTATTGTCTTTAAAAGGGCACCTCCTCTCCAATAGACTCCAACATGACCTTCCGGCACTTGGTGTAAAATGGATAAACTATTATTTAATGTTGAAACAGTAGGAGCCACAACCTGTAAATGATTTTAAGATGTCCCGGTTATACCTTGTTCATAGAAAAGAAAGATGTCTCACTTCTAATAACTCACGTCCCCAACATGTAAGTCACAGTTACTCTACCTAAGTCCTATTACCAAGTTATTCAATAGCATAGATGCAACACAAAATGCAGATCATTTACTCATTACTGCAGCATTAGACAATCGCCGTTGTTTTGGAATTGGAAAAAAAAAACCAAGACAAGTATATCCAAAAATAATCAACAACAGTTTTACCAGAAAGGTGACTTTATTTATTTATTTTTGGGCAGGGGGAGGAGAGGAGCACTAGAAAAGTACAATAACTAATCCTTGAACATTTTAACTAAATAACTCTGTCAAAACTGAGAAGCATGCCAGGTGCTGAGCCTAAGGTGATACAACGAACCTTATCCTGTTTGCAGATGTGTCTTACAAACAACCAACTCAATCACAATTACCCTGACGATACTCGGTTGGGAGTAATGGAGTAATACAATGACAACGACGATGACTACTACGCCTCAAACTTTAGTCCCAACCATGTTTCTCCACATAGATCCTATAAAAAACATTATCAGTTCTTTCTTTTTAGAAGTGTCAATTATCTATCCATGCATTTTTACGCCACAAGAATGGTATGCAAGTTACAAATATCAACCCAATGTAATCTGTTTTACTAATAAAATGATCACTTAAGCTACTAACCTATGTTAAAGCTGTTATGTGATGCAGTTCAGTTATGATTACCACTAAAGATATCAGGAAAGCACCTGCGGTTATATATTTTTTTTGCTACAAAGCAAGAAATTGGGATTTTCAACCAAGAACTATTAGGAAATGGTGACTGACCACAAGGTTGCTGCACAAGAGAACTATCACAACTCTAATACTTTCACCATTTATAAAACGTGTTTTTTCCCTTCAAAATAAGATATCATGAAGGATATGACAGCAAATAACACCAAATTTTTGAAGAATAAACATTTAATGTTTGTATATTAATAGAACTTATACAGTTGAGTATCAAATATCAATCATCTACTCTTAACTATCTTTTACCATAAAACGCAATCAGTGCCACCCTACTAAGAGCTTGTTTCGATGGACTTGTAGCTTCTTCTTTTTTTGATAAGCAGTAATTTAGGAGTTATAGCTTATAGTTTATAAGCATCAGTTATAAAATAGGAATTTACTTAGTATTGTCATCCAAATGCTACAAACATCCAAAATAAGCTAATTCAAACATGCTCTAATACTTCTGCAGCTCAAATATCAAACACTGTACTCTATTTAGTCTTTCTTTTACCCTAAAAAGCAATTCAATCAAAACCATTACATCACCAAAAGGGCCTTAGATTAGTTTTCACTTAAGTCTACTTAACTGAACAGGCCACTCTATAGAGGTCAACGCAATTACCAAACACAAAAAATACAATTGAAGACCTAGCATAGTGGTTTATCAAACACCTAGTGCATAAATAAACCGAATCATCAAGCACTGTGCATTCCACATCTTTAACACAAATCAATAATTACAAAAACAAATTCAGAATCAAAACATAAAATGTCATCCGGAAACAGTACATGAACAAATTCATACATAGAAATCAATAGATAATTTACAACCAGTATATTGATATTTTAGGGATAAAAATTTGTTCACCAATGCGAAAATGGCGATGAAAGCAACAAGCACAGTGAGAATCGGAGTGAAGTCTCCGCCGGCGCCATCGCCGCCGGGCCTCGGACGTTGTGGAATAGCTTGATGTCTCTGCTGTTGCTGTGCATCCATGGCGGTTTTTTGGCTTTTCTTAGCAGAAAATTTTGTATTTTGTGTATAATAATTCCAAATAAATAAATAGATAAAACTTTTGTTGAATAAATTAATAAATAAATAAATCTTTTTTTCCCGGTAAACAAAAAACAAAATAATAGATAAAGTCCATTATTAGAAATATATAAAATTCGACGATCTTTCGTGGTAGAAGGAAGGAAATTAAGATTTTTCACCTATTCCATTTCAATTTATTTGCATTATATATATTTTTTTTTCAAAATATATGTTTTTTTATTTTTTATAACTTCTTATATTTTTTATATATTATCTTTTAAGATCAAAAAACTTCATTCGGTAAATGATGCTCATTTTTTTAAAATCAAAAATCGAAGAATCGAATCAAAATTTGCTATAACTGAACCGAAGAATCGAATGTCAACAAAATGCAAGTTAACCCATGTATATAGTTTATTTGATTTGTTTCAAAATAGTAAAGTAAAAGTAATAAAAAAATGAAATGGAAGAAAGATCTTAATAGTTAAACTGATAGATGAACCGATAATGATCAATAATCGATAAATCGATAATCAATAAATTAATATTTTAATAATTCTATAGCGGTTCACCATATCTACAAACTGATAATCGATAAGTTAAATTAATAAACTTTAAAATCAAACCAAATGGATCGATATACAACCCTATTAGGTTTTGTGGTGATCGAAAAGTACCTGTCGTTAACGAAAAAATGAAATGTTAAAATTAAGGAATTTCAAATAGAGAAAGATATCAATCATCACTATTGACAGGTATCGCCATTAATTATCATTATACAATTTAAAAATATTTTATTAATATATAATTTTAAATTAATATTAAAGCAAAATATTTTAATTAACGATTGGACCCGAACCAATATTAACAAATGGGCCAGTGGACAAATGGTATAGAGAAAGCCCAACACCATATGGCTATACGATTCAAGTGTCTTACGAAAAGAGAAAATTTTCAAAATAATCATATTTTAGCATTTAATACGATTTCTTAGCAATAATTTTAATATTTATCGAAAATAGTTATATTTTGAGTTGTTCACTTAATCTGTATATTCTTTTTTAAATTAATAGATATAACCATTAAATAATCAGATTGAGAAAATTATGGTAAAAAATCTTTCAATTATGATAATTCTTTAATTCGCGAAAAAAATTCAACCAATTACATTACCAATTAGGATAAATCTCTTCTCCTTCTCTTCATCCACTGACGAGCTTAAATTGTCCATTGTCAAAGCCCATTGAATTGATTAATTTGTGGTTGGAAAAAGGAGATCGAAAGGTATAAGTCAATTTGATGGTAAGATTGAATCATGTATTAAGTCAACAAAGTTTAGGTTTGATATTGAAGTTGTTTTTAACCTCAAAATTTTTAGTGTTCCCCTTCAAAAGTCAATGAGATTATGAATTCTCCGAATTTTATTTTGATATGATAAGTATTGTGAAATATTTATTAATGATTTTTGAAGTTCAAAATGATTATCGTGTGTAGTTTTCTGGAATACAATAATATATAGATACTTTTTTAGTGTTGTTGTTCTTTTTTTTTTTGTATAAAATTTATATGTTTAGTTAATTTGAATAAAAATAATATATCTCGAATTAGATACAATTATAGCGTGGATACAATTTGATTGAAAAAAATTTAGAACACAGAGAGTGTTAGATATATTAAAAAAAAAAGACACTTCATATAATGTTGGGTGAGATACAAAGTGTTATCAAAAAGGAAAAATATCGTAGATAAGCAGACAAATAGTAGTTAATTAGTTAACACAATTATAGTTTGAATTAATTACAATTCGCGGTAAATATTTAGCTGTAATTACAAAAAAAATTAATTTTGCATAATTCGTGCGCTTTATACAAATATTGTGCGCAAATATACAAAAGTTATGCGCGAATTAAATTGTATAGCGAAATATACAAACATTGCGAATTGTATAATAAATTATACAGATGATGTGTACGAATTGTATAGTGAAATATACAAATGTTACACAAAAACTGCGAATTGTATAACAAATTTTATAAACGAATGCAAACATTGCACGAAGTATACAAACATTGTTATAACTATACAAAATGTAATTACCCAATCTTTTTGAATCCAAAGAGATTGTGGTTGTATTGCATCAAATTATGTTGCTTAATTAATTAATTAACAAACTATTGGGAAACATAGATAATTGTTGGCTTAATCAATTAACATTGACAAATTCAAGGATTAATTAATATCATAGAGATTAGCATGACAAGTTTGTGCTAATCACTAGAAAAGATGATCATTTCATTGTCAAAAAAATAAATACGTGGAGAAAAAAATATAAAGAGTCTATGAATAAGGTATTGAAATGTTGTATAATTAGGTTGGTCTATATATAACTAGGTGGGGATAAACATAAGAAAGTCCTAGATTATTTCAAATTATTAACAAAAATGGACTAATGAACAATAAATATTATTTTCACTAAATTTAAAGATATTATTTTAAATTAATCGGGAAAAAGATAATATGTGAATAAATAAATTTTTAAGGATTATGTTCAATTTGGAGTTAGAGAGACCTTTTTTTAGAGTAAATTTCATAAATGGCAAACATATAAAATCTGATTATGCTACATAACTATAGTTTAGAAAATTCCATTCATAACTGTAGTTATAGCAATATTTGTATAATTAGCGCAACATTTGTATACATTTCGTAACAATAAAGCCAAAGGCAAAAATGTTATCTCATGTATTCAAAATAGTAAAGTAAAAGTAATAAAAAAATGAAATGGAAGAAGTATTCAAGTCTACGGAAGAAGCATCATCCTGTACTTAAGGAATTCAATCCCCTCACAGTATTTCAGACTGTGAATTATTTCCTTACAGGATAAAACAGATAAACTGTTAAAGAAGTAGCAGTAGCTCAAATTTCAATAACTTTAGCAAACTCAAGTACGTTTAAAGACACTTATGCTAGAAACGAATTGAGAGAATACCATCACGTTTTTCTACCTATGAGCTATTTTTTTTACAGCTGGTTTGGATGGTAGTTTTTCATGGTATGGAATCGTATGGTTAGCATGGGCGGAGCTAGCCCATTGTCAGGGATTATCTGAACCCTTTTTGACGAGAAATTATATTATTTATACATGGTTGAATCTTGTGGTTATCATGCATAAAATCTTGTGATTTGGTAGAGCTTTGCATGGTTGATTTTGATGTTATACCAGGGATGCATTAGTTGCATGCTTCTTATGCCTTCATAGATTGTCCAACTCGTAATGTCAAGTTTCAATTTCCAAATGAGACTACTCTTGAGTGGAAGGGTAGTAAAAGATCAATTTGTCTCCTATCTCAAACTGACAAAATGATTTCCAAAGGATGCATCTATCATTTAGTGAGGGTTAGGGATGTCACATCTGAGTTTGTGAAGAAAGATAGAGTATACCATAGGCTATTTAATAAAAATAGTTTGTGAAAAATCAAAAGAGAGTATTTCTTTTGTGTGTTCTCTTGATCGGTCCCGATAGTCAATGAGTTTCCCGATGTTTTACCGTTGCCTGGTGTCTCTCACGGTGTCTGCTAGTGATGGTTAGTAAAAGAACTACGTTTGTTTTGATTGTTCATTAATTATATAATATGTTATGATTTGGTTTCACGGTTCTCTAATCATGAAAATTCTCATTTTTTGAAACCACCAATTTGGTGATGACTCATGGTTCTCTTTCCTTTTTTTTTTCCAGTTATACCTTTACTTAAATTTAAATAATTCTAATTTATTCTTTATTCTTTATTAAACTTTACCATAATACATGTACTGCTTTTGTATTACTTATTTTCTCCGCATCAATTTTTAGAACTTCTTTGCTACCTCCCGTCTTTTCTTTCACGTTTTAGTCTATTTTTTTAGGTTCATTTTTTTAAGTTCTTACTTTTTTATTTTCTTATATTGTTTGTACGGATTGAAGATGTATTAACTTGTATGTTTTCGCTACTTAATAATATGTATTTATTTTAAAAAAAGTTTTGTTAAAAAAATATTAATTAATTTAATATTTATAATAATTAAGGATATCTTTGTAAATTTATAAGTTACGATAAAGTATCATACAGTCAAGTCAAACAACAAATTATCATTTAACAGTAGCAACTCATACAGTCTATCCAAACATTGTACAGTACTGTACAATACCAGACCATATCATACAGTACCATACATTATGAAACCATGGCAAACCACCATCCAAATAAGCTGTCTATTAAAAAAGAATGAACTTTTTTATTTTTTGGCAATAATTTAATTTCAAATTTCCACGTGATATATTTAAAACTACAAAATTAAAGACTATTTTGGTACGTTTGACATAACTTTAATTTACAATTACAAAATCAAAAAATCTTCTTTATTTTTTAAACGTGTTATTTTATTTTCCAAGTAAATGAATCACATGCAAATTTAGAATTTTCTAAATTTTTAGAATATGGATTCACAAATCAAAAAGTAATATTAAGATTTCTAGTGTTATAAGTAACACAAGTTTCAACCATGTGCACAATTTTGCCTTCTTGTGGATTGGTGACAACAAGGGTGGAGCTGTATAGGGTGATTCGAAAGTTTTGACAAAAAAATATATTGTTTATATGTGATTAAATTTAATTTTTTATGTATATATATTATATTTAGTAGATGTTGAATCTCTTCCACTTCTTTGTGTATGTTGCACTTTTTAATGAAAATCTTGACTTGAAAACTGCCAATTTTTGAAAATTTGTTCGTGAAAGATCTAATTTTAGCCTTAAATTGGCTCCTAGTTGGAGGTGTGGGATTAGGCATGGATCAAATTTGTGAGAACAACGTAACTCTTTATTTTTTTTAAAAAAATATTTTTTTTAACTATCCAAGGGTGTGACCTGGTGATCAATAAAAGATGTTGAGAACCGTGACATCTCAGGTTCAAATCCTACTTGGTGATTCTTCTTATGTGTCCTAATCTTGATGGATATAGTTAGCTAGTACGTGTTTCTCGTAGGAGGTAGCAGGTATCCTGTGGAGTTAGTAATCCTACTTGGTAATTCTTCTTACGTGTTCTAATCTCGATGACATAGTTAGCTAGTACGTGTTCCTTGTAGGTAGCAAGTATCATGTAGCATTAGCAATCCTACTTGGTGATTCTTCTTATGTGTCCTAATCTTGATGTGTATAGTTAGCTAGTACGTGTTCCTTGTAGGTAGCAAGTATCATGTAGCATTAGCAATCCTACTTGGTGATTCTTCTTATGTGTCCTAACTTTGATGAATATAGTTAGCTAGTATGTGTTGCTCATAGTAGGTTGCAGGTATCCTATAGAATTAGTCTAATATCTGAATATCTTGCTTATCCTGTTTTGTATTGAATCCACCATTCTTTTCCTTTATAAAGTTATTGTTATCGCGTTGATGGTTCATCTTTACTGCTCGTTTATTTAGGTAAACTTATCGAACGGATGTGTCATGAGTAGTTGTGTGAAGCCAAAAGAACAGAAAGAGGCCAATCCAGTTGTGCTTCTGTGGGGTCTAACCTCCTTCTTTTTTCAACAATTCAACAAAGTTGGCCATTATTTTTCAAATGTTAGGTGGCCACTTTACTCCTTTATCTGCTCATTGATGTTAGCGATGACGTCAATGGAAGCAGATTTTTCCTATAAAAGGAGCTGCTGAGCTTCTCAATTTGACACATCAAAATTGAGAGGAAAAAGAAAGAGAGTCACAGAGAGAATAAAATACATTATGTATTTTATCTGTGAGGTATACCATAGGCTATTTAATAAAAATAGTTTGTGAAGAAAGATAGAGTATACCATAGGCTATTTAATAAAAATAGTTTGTGAAAAATCAAAAGAGAGTATTTCTTTTGTGTGTGTAGAAGTCTTTGAGAGTATTGTACTCGTGCCTACATGGTAAAAAATTCCTTACTATAGTAATATCAGTTGCTCCTCTTGGCCCGTGATTTTTCCCTTATTTAGAAGGGTTTCCACGTAAAATTCTGGGTGTCGTTATTTTCCCATTTTTATTCATATTATAGTGCCATACTTATTTTTATGTTAATCTAATTTTTTCCCCAACAAACTGGTATCAGAGCTGAGGTTTTGTCTGAGTATGTTATGTGGTTGCAGCATAATCTGAATTTCCACATTAGAAAAGAATTACTTTGGTATATAATTTTTTAAAAAAATAATGGAAGTTAACACTAGTAGAATGGTCACTTTTAATGGCACTAATTATGCCATTTGGAAGGAAAACGGAAAAATAATAGAAGCCAACACTAGTAGAATGGTCACTTTGAATGACACTAATTATGCAATTTGAAAGGAAAAAATGGAAGATCTACTTTACATTAAGAATTTTTATCAACCAGTCTTTGCCACTAAAAAGCCTGAAAATAAAACAGATGAAGAGTGGAATCTGTTGCATAGATAAGTTTGTGGATTTATTAGACAATGAGTTGAACCATATTTCTGGGAAAACATATGCTCATACCCTATAGGAGCATCTTGAAAGTTTGTATGCTTGGAAGACTGGGAACAATAAAATATTTAATATAAAACAGATATTGAGTTTAAAATATATTGATGGTTCTCCGATGACAGATCACCTAAATAATTTTTAAGGAATCATGAACCAGTTGTCTGCAATAGGCATTAAATTTGATGAAGAAATTCAAGGCTCACTTCTACTTGGTTCCCTACTAGATTCTTGGGAAACATTTAGAATGTCATTATCGAATTCTGCTCTGGATGGTATGATCTCTATGGATTTTGCCAAGAGCAGTGTGTTGAACGAAGAGGTGAGAAAAAAATCTCAAGATTCTTCTTCGTCAAATATCCTATTGGCAGGTTCTAGGGGGAGAAACAAAAACCATGGTTCTCTGAATAGAGAACACAGTAGGAGCAAATCTAGAGGCAAACTTAAAAATGTTGAGTGCTATTATTGTGGTATGAAAGGACATACAAAGAAGTTCTGCCGGAAATTGAAAAGGAAGAATAGAGAAAAAGAAGAAAATAAAGAAGAAGGCAAT
>BAUE01083679.1:0-16984 GCA_000787875.1 Solanum virginianum | reverse complement strand
GTGACCATTCTACTAGTGTTGGCTTCCATTATTTTCCCCAAAAAATTGTTATTCAGACTATGCTGCAACCACAGAGCATACTCAGACAGAACCTGGGCTCTGATTTTTTCCTCATTCTTCGATGTGGGATGTGGTTTGCACTCAACAATGTTAACCAACTTAATTGTGATAACTCACTTTTGTCAACTAAAATATTCTAACTATTTTTCCCATTATCATTGTTGTCAACTAAAACCTAGGTCATGATCATTGTTGTCTAATTGATGCATCGTATTCATACATAATGTGGTACGATAATATTTTGGTATTAAATCATTTTACTCATATTCCATGATCATTTTGTTCTATAATCAAACAAATGAAATATTGACATTAATATTTTGGTAGAGTTTCTAAAATTGCTCATGCAATCTATTACTACCCTTTATATTGCATGAAATGATTTAATTCCATAACTGAAAATATACATTTTAAAATAAGAAGTAAAGTACGTTACACTCCAAAAATTAATTAATGTTTCCATTATCAACAATATAAAGAGCAATTAACAGATCATAATTATGTTAATATTTAATCTGTTATTAAACTCATCATTTTCTACCAACACCCCTTTAAAAAATAAAATAGAGTATATATTTGTCACGTTCCACTAAAAGTTATCCAACAAAAAAGCTGTTGATTAAATCGTAAATAATTGTTTGGTCTTAAATCATCTCAATAAGCGTAAAAATAAAATTTTAAATAAGAAAAATATGATATATAAATTAAAATATAAGATGTAGTAAAAAATTTGATTTTTCTTAGACATAAAAATTGAATATTATAGTCTCTCTATCTGTATAAGATAGAACTCAGATCCCTAAATATTATTTATATCCCTTCCATAATTTACTTAAAAAATTACATTAAGGGATCATTTAGTAGAGTGTATAAAAATAATGTCAAATAGAATGTATTAGTAATAGTTGCATTAATTGTACATAGACTATTCATTATATATTGTTCGATTTGGTGTATTAAAAATATTTTTACAAAGATATCTTTCACAATTATGGTGAAAAATATGTAAATATAATTTTGAGGAGTAATATGATCTTTAACCGTGCCAATATATACAATGATTACAACATATAACATTTCTCGTATAATTTTCAACCATCTAAATTTTAAATTTCAAATATTAAATTTGACTACTTCAATTTAGTAATGAAATTTAGTAAATTGATCTCGAAAAATAAAATAGTGTAAGTAAATATAAAGAATTAATTTATACATTATTTTTATCAATACATTTTACTAAATGACTCCGGAATATATTATTATTGTAATGACATGCCTTAGTAGCCATAAATAAATAAAAAATGTACTAATTCTATTGTTGTAGCAAATAGTAATTAATTAAATAGTGTAGCTGAAAAATCGGCTCAGCTTAGCTAGCCCAGCTGGAAAAAATTAGCCTAGCCGAACCAAAAAGCCGTAGACCATTTGACATACATTTAAGAAGAGTCCAAATGTGTAGAAGGAGCCGCCGCCAAACCGAACCGAAGACCATTTCTCTCGTGTACTTCAAATCTTCGTTCTTCGCTGACTCAATCTGCGGCTCTCTTAATTCTAATCATTAGTCCTTTCCAACCTCCGCGTATTCCAAATTTAAAAAATTCCCCATGACCTGTCTACTACTATCTAACAACCATCCAAAAAATAATTTTAAAGTTTGTAATTTTTGAATACAAATAAGACATAAAAAAATAAAATATACATAAATTTTATTCGTAGCGTTTGAAGTTGATCACAAAAAATACGATTGTTTCCGTACTGGCAATTTCTTTGTTACAAGTCAGCATGCACGCCACGTGTCTTACCCTCTCCTTCCTCATTGGTCCACGTGGCTTGACAACTCCGCCACTTGAATATTCTACTCAAATGACTCATTTACCCCTGATATAACGCTGAAAAAGTTGGACTACAGGGAGAGAAATGTCATTGTGTGTAACTAACAGAAGCGTAGGTTAAACTAACAACTATACGTGTGAATATGGTAACTGTTATACACATGAACCTTTGATTTCACATCCAAACGCGGTAAGACAAATCTCTACCGTCCATACAGTAATAAAGACGCAGTCCACCAATTTATTCCGTGTACTGTAGCACACATGAGTACTTTTCTCCTGCTTCTTCCCTCTTTCCTTAAATGACCTGAATAGAATTCGAAACTTTCGGTCACACACATTTTTAATTTCAAAATTACCCTTTTCTTTTAAAAATTTTAAAATCACCCTTAATAAGTAAAAACAAAATATCACAAAATATATTACTTTAGTGAAAAATTAATTTTACTTTAGAATGCAATTTTTTATTGTAATATAATTATATTTATAATCTTTTTTTTTTGTAACTGTCAATTATGAACATTTTGCTTTGTAAAATAAAATTAAAACTACGGTTGGAGTTCGAAGAACTCAAAATGGAAGTAATTCAATTCAATTCGTCTACATACTTTAAAAAATTGTGAAAAAATAATATTCCGTTGTTTGTAAAAAAGTTTAAAGTGATCAAAAATAAATTACAATTACAAATAAATAATGTAGGTATAAATTTGTTAATGATGATTTTGATCTCCTTGAGCCATATTTTGATCTCTTTATAAATATTCACAGAATTTGAGATATTTAAGATATTCAGAGAATTTGAGATATTTAAGATTCCTTGAGCAATATTCTGATCTATTTATAAATATTCACAAAATTTGTGGAATATTTGAGATGCCTTTTCAAAGGAGTATAATAGCCTTTATATAAGCATGAATTAGGATTTAAGATATAATAACCTCCAAGAAAGGCTGACTGAAATAAGACTCATCTTGAAGAGTCGTATAAAATTTCGATATCTACGTACATCAATTTTAATTTAGTTATATCTCGTTTTAATTTGATATAAAATTTTAAGAAAATAAAAAATACATTGAAATATAAATAGAAAATAGATAGAATATAATTCTTTTTAATAATATTATAGCAATTAAAGATGATATTAGCAAGTTAAATTTTAAAAATCTCAAGAAAAAATTATAAGTCCAAAATATAAAAAAGTGGACTTTATTAGGGGTATTATTGGAAAAACACGTGTTAGTAACTGTTCCAAAAACGGGGTGTTTGGTTGAACGAACCTAACCAACCACCACTTTCCCTCACACTTCGTAGCTTTTACAGGTAAAACTAATTATTAATTGGTTTATTCATTTCATCTTTACATTAAAATAATAATTTTCAAAAAAAAAAATGCATTTCCAGCTTTTGGTCTATATATAAAAACTATAAATTATCCTTTATTTTCTCTTTTTCCGTTTTTTCTAAAAGCCAGTACTTCAGGATTTCCATATACTGTTCCCCTTTCTCTTTCTCTCTCTCTTACATCTCTTTCTACTTGCCGGAAAGCCTCTTCTACTCGCCGGCAAACTACTTTTCCGTTCACCGGTAAGCAGAGTCGCCGGAATATTCAAACGCACTCTCTTTGTCTCTCGTTCGGTTTGATTGGTGCTTCTAGTTTTCGCGTTACTGAGGCACTTGGTTGGTGGAATCGCTCTGATCTCTGTGTTTGACTCGTTTCGTGCAGTGCTAAGGGAATGTGGCGAGCCTAAGGCTGTTTTTCTGGCTCTTTGTGCCCTAGATCAGGATCTGGGGCTTGACTGACGGTTGTATTGTTGTTTTTGGCCCTTTTTTGTATTGTATTTTCTGTGAAGAGTGAGGAAAGACAAAGAAGAGTAGGGAAAAGCTTCGTAATGAGATGGTATGTTGTCAGTCGGATGCGTTTTGTATTTTTGTAACATTTTGAGTTCTGAATGTAATATTTTTGTTCCTTGCTTGGAGGTTTGGATCTCAAGTATTCTAAAGATTCCTGTGAAATTTTGCGGAGTTTTCCTTCTTTTTTTGCATTATCTTTTCCCAGTGATTTCTAATGGTTTATATTAATTAATTTCACAAATTGTAATGAGTCCTTGTTCATGTTATTCATTTAGAGAAAATTGTAAGAAGATTAACTATTTTTGAAGAAAATTTTGAACTGATTTTTTTAAGTGTTCGCAATAAAATTCATGATTGAATTGTTTGATATTATCACCGAATTACTTCCTATTTCTGAAAAAATAACTCAAATTCACTTTTGTACTGCTGAGAATTTTTCCTGTTTGTTTCAGATCTTACTAGTTACATTCTGGGTCGTTATGAAGATATCTGTTTATGGATTGACTTAATTCTTTGAATAATTTCTGGTTTTTGTTATTTCAATGCTTTCTTCGTCTTCTATACTAATTCCCCCTCGTTTTATTACTGTTACTGAATAAATGTTGATTCGAAATTGAATTTTTTCCGGTAGTCAAATTTTGAGATGCATTGAACTTGTCAATTATCTTCTTAATTTAGTCTTATACTTATCTGTGTTTACACCTGTTTTTCCTTTGTTTTTAGGAATTAGTAATGTTCACACCTTTAAACTCGTTTTCATAATTTGACCGGATAGGTTTGTGTGAGTAAGCTTTTTAATGTTGTATTTATGCGCGTAATCGCTCTCCCTTGGATAATGTAATTTCAAGCTTCAGAAGGCCAGGAGATGGCTAATTACATGTAGTTATGGAAATGATTAAGGAAATCCCCATGGTTGAGGCCCGATGGCCTGTGTGGGCTGTTTTCTCTGACTAAACATGTACTGGAGTTATTAATAATTGAATACCCATATATTTCAATATGTTGTGAGTTCGATGTGTCTCAAAACATTTACTACTACTTTACATGTCAAGATTAAAGCATCAAATGATTGGCTGTCTGTTCTGGTTTCTGGATAAATCTTCTGGCTTTTTTGGTTTGGCCCTGTAATATAAGACCTATTTTTCTTACTGCTGATTATTAACAATTGTTATTGATGCTGTTTGAGATTTTTTATACTTCTCTGCAACAATGGTTATGGGTTTTTGTGATACTGTTCGGTTTGCATGTTCAGCCTACTGAGCTTATTTTCATTGTGGCAGGTGGAAGGGAGAGTCCGCATGTCCAGGGAAGCTAAATTGGAATTTTTGAAGCGAAAGAGGCTTCAACGAATGAAAACAGAATCTTTGAATGATCTTGCTTGTGTAAGCAATATGCTGAGTAGAAGTGGTGGAGATGCCTTGAGATCTCCTGCTACATGTGGTGTTAGAATCCAGGTTAATACTGATTCATATCCAGGATCTGGGGCTTCTTTTAATGGAAAAGATGTTTTCTCAAAGCATAAGGTAGCAAAGTTTGACACCTCCAATCTGGACTGGATTGATAAAATTCCAGAATGTCCAGTATACTATCCAAATAAAGAGGAGTTTGAGGATCCTTTAGTTTATCTCCAGAAGTTAGCGCCGGAAGCTTCTAAATATGGTAAGGCTTCATTATTTTTTTTGTTTGTTAAACAAATTCAGTGGTTTTGCTATGACTCTGGATTCTGCCTCTATCTAGAATGTTTTAGCTTTTTTAATTTGGAGTTGCTCTGCAAAAAAGGAAGAAGTAATTCCAGCTATTCTGCAATTTACTAACTGTAAACTATGTATATGATTTTTCTGGATTGCGTTTGTTCTTCTATTGGCGATTATGGTGCTGCTGGTTGCACGATTGTGACTGATAAGAGCTGATGCTATGTTTGAAATGTAACAGGTATATGCAAGATTGTTGCTCCTATAACTGCTTCTGTTCCTGCTGGAGTTGTTTTGATGAAAGAGAAGGCGGGTTTTAAATTTACTACTAGGGTACAGCCGCTTCGTCTAGCAGAATGGGACACAGATGACAAGGTCACCTTTTTTATGAGTGGAAGGTTAGTGTTTATTCTTTTGTATGTGTGTAGTCGGTAATTGCTCCCATTGGTTAGTTAAGTTAAATGCCTCACTTTTGACAAATGTAATCTTTTAGGAACTATTCATTTCGAGATTTCGAGAAAATGGCGAACAAGGTATTTTCTCGTCGATATTATAGTGCTGGATGCCTTCCTCCTACATACATGGAAAAAGAATTTTGGCATGAAATAGCTTGTGGAAAAACTGATAGTGTGGAATATGCCTGTGATGTTGATGGTAGTGCGTTTTCATCTTCTCCCAATGATCCGCTAGGAAAAAGCAAATGGAATTTGAAGGTGTGATTTCTATTAACATGTTTTTACAGTATCCCCCTTTTTCTTACTGAATATCCTGTCGAATTGTTGTATGAAACTGTCAACTTGTGTGCCAGTGGATGCAGATTGACTCTTTCCATGTTTGGAGATTTCTCCCTCTTAAGTCCTCTTTTGTTTGCTTCTCTGTTCTTATAGTCTTCTTCTTTACTCCCTTTGTGGTCCTAAGGCAACTAATGAATCATCTATTCCATTTCCTGCTTACTTTTTCCTAGATCACAACTCTCCCCCTTATTTCAATGTTTAGCTGTTGTCCTAAGGAGGTCAATGGTAGCTTTATTGATTTGAATAACTACTTATCAAGCTCTAATTATGTTCTCTACTTTGTGTTTTCAGGGACTTTCTCGGTTGCCTAAATCAATACTGCGGCTTCTTGAAAAATCGATCCCGGTATAATGATTATCTTATCCCGTCTTCTATTGAAAAATAAGACAAACATAAAATGTGCCTCAGGCTCTGATTGATACAATTGTTAATATCCAGGGAGTTACGGAACCTATGTTGTATATTGGAATGCTATTTAGTATGTTTGCTTGGCATGTGGAAGACCACTACCTATATAGGTATGTGTTCTGTGATTTGAACCAGGTTAATCCTTGTTATTTCATGTCCTGATCATCTTTTTGTCTGTTTGTAGTATCAATTATCAGCACTGTGGAGCAGCAAAAACCTGGTATGGTGTTCCAGGTCATGCAGCACTTGACTTTGAGAAGGTTGTCCGGGAGCATGTGTATACCAATGATATCTTATCAGCTGATGGAGAAGATGGAGCATTTGATGTGCTTTTGGGAAAGACAACACTGTTTCCTCCCAATATTTTGTCAGAGCATGGGGTACCTGTGTATAAAGCTGTTCAAAAACCCGGGGAGTTTGTTGTAACTTTTCCTAGAGCGTATCATGCAGGATTTAGTCATGGTAAGAGTCTGCATTTCTTTACACTAGAAAAAAAGATAGTTTTTTTCCTGATTTTAGGTTTTTTTCCTGATTTTAGTCCAATGAAATATGTGCCAGAAGTCTGCTTAATCAGACATTCCAAGCAAATAATTATCTGATCCTCCATTATTTTATGCTCGATTGTTTTGGTCCTTTTAAGGATGTAAAATTTTGGACTTTCAAATCTTATGTCTTTATGTGTAGGTTTTAATTGTGGTGAGGCGGTCAACTTTGCAACTGGCAATTGGTTTCCTATGGGTTCAATTTCTAGCCGTCGCTATGCACTTCTGAACAGGGTTCCATTACTTCCCCACGAGGAACTTCTTTGCAAAGAAGCAATGCTATTGTGTACGAGTTTGGAACTGGAAGATCCTGACTGTTCCTCTGCAGACTTGATCACTTATCATAGCATCAAAATTTCTTTTTTGAATTTGATGCGGTTTCAGCATCGTGCTCGTTGGTGCCTCGCAAGGTTAAAAGCATTTTCAGGAATAACCTTATTCGCACATGGTACCATTCTTTGCAGCATATGCAAACGTGATTGTTATGTAGCTTATCTCAACTGCAACTGCTATGAACATGCCGTGTGCCTACGCCATGGTATTTTACAATGAACCTTCTCTTTCTTTTATTGTCTGGTTATATTGGCAATGCTTGTAGAACTGATGATTGGTCGTTTGGCTGTTCATCAGATCCTAGGTCACTTCATTTTCCTTGTGGCAGCAGTAGAACCCTTTGCCTAAGGGAAGATATATTGGACATGGAAGCTGCAGCTAGACAGTTTGAGCTGGATAAGGTGGTTTTGCATGAAGTTCAACAACAATCTAGAAAAACTGATGATTTTTCTCTTCTTGTAAACATGTTTCCACGAGCCGAGGATGATGGATATGTTCCATATTGTGAAATCAATTTTGAATGGCCAGAGGACTCAGTTGAACAAAAAACTTATGAGGGAACATCAGATGCTTCTGATCCTGTTGTGTCTGATCTTATCTCTTCAAAAGATAATTTTTCCACAGGTGTTAATGTAAGTGATCTTCTTTCTGTAATTCTATATGTGCCAACTTTCTTTAAGTTCTGCCTTAAAGAAACAGTACTACTTTATTTGGTCTCAAGCTAATCCAGCTCCCAACTGCAGGTACAGGGAAATGCTAACTGTAACTTAGGGGATAGTTCATCAAAGAGGCTCCATGGCAATGTTTCTAGTTGTGAGAGTGAAAGATCAGAGATTTCATCCTGTGTTAGCAATTTTAAAGTCCATCAGAAAAAAGCTCTTGAGATGGATTGTAGAACTGTTATAGATCAAGACAGTGATGAGTCTGATACAGAAATTTTCAGGGTGAAGAGACGTCCTCGAGCTGAACATAGAAGTGTACATGATTCAATGTCTATCAACATTGAGAAACAGGTATAGAAACATTGATGCTTTTTAGTTAATTCCAAATCTTCCATTAATTAGTTTGCAGAAGGGGTGAAAGATGTGTGATTAAATGCTCTATTTTTCTTTCTTTTGTCTATATGTCCACAATTTTTAATTTTGTAATTATTAGTGCCAGGTCAGTTCTTATTCTTATGTATGTCCTTGTATGTTAGGATTCCATTGTTTGCTGTTAGTGCTTCCATTTCTCTTTTTTTTATCCAGCTGGGGAGGAATATGGGAATGGTTTATATTTTTCCACAAGATTTTTTGGTATCTTACAAATTTCTTGCACTTGATGTGATTTGTTGGTTAAAAAGGGAAACTAACTGCTGCTTAGAAAATAGTGTCCTTTCAGTTTTGAATTTTATTCATTTATCCATTTTAGTACATATTCGTATCATTTTCCTTCAGCACTGAAGTTCCCTGTTTCTTGAGCAAATCAATTGCCTAAGTAAGTATGTTTGGCCTGTCCTTTGCAGAGTTTTAAAAGATTAAAGAAACAACAATCAGGACAGTTGGGACCATTGTGTTCGCCAGATGATTCCTTGACTAATGACATAAATCATAGATCTGTTTCTATCTCAAGCCAATATAAAGATGCATTGGACTTTCATCCCCGAGACAAGTCAGTCAGAGGTGGTACAGTTCCAGTGCCCATTAAGTTGAAGAAAGGGGCTGCTAATGAACAAGCATTGAGCAAGCAAGATGAGAGGTTCCAGATTGAATTGGGGCATTGTAAGAGGGAACCACCCAGAATAGAGAGTGGGTCAAAGCGTTTGAAAGTCAGAGGTCCTTCAGTTTTAGGGTTTGAAGGCAGGATGGATCGAATAGATAGGTAACTGAAAAAAAGTAGAGAGCATCTTTACTTGCTTGCCTTTGGAAGGTGGTGGCTTATAGAACCTGACTTTGCTAACACATATTCTCTAACGGGGAGCTAACAACACGATAAAGAAAGCTAAGCATTAGAGTAAAGAGGTATATTCTTTGTGCAGGCCTCTAAAGTGGGGCAAGTAGCACACTGGTGATTCTTATTGTTCTCAGTCCGGGGGTGTTTTTCTGTCTATTGCAGGAGAACCTCTCTCCTTCTAGTGAATTATTATCTCATGTACATTTTATTTTTAACAATTTGATCCGATTCTTGTGAGGTGCAAATGGGGATTCCCACTTGCTCTCTGATTTAATGTGAAGTCTGCTGCCTCCCTAGTTTAGGGTTCATTATTCTTTTGTAGCTACTGCTCCTTTTTGGGCTTGAGACTACATGAATAAATACATAGCATTTTTTTTTCTGGAATTGCAACTTTTACTTCTCACCTTCAATCACTTGGTCTTTAACTGGTACTAATTTCTTTGATTTTCCAAAGTAGAAAAAGTATTCAGATCAAGTGCTGTGTGTAACAATTACATATTTAAGGGAAAAGCCACTAGTTTCTTTGATTTTTCAAAGCAAAATTTTGTTTGCTGGTTTGGGTGTGTTGCAATTTTTTCCTTTTTTGGGGGCTCACATACCCCCTTTTCGGGAACTTTCGGAATGGGCTTTCTTGACTGCTCGGTGTTAAATGGATGAGTTAGACTTAAAATTGGTGGGTTAAAAATGAGGTCATGTTGGGTCTTCACAAAATCATATTTTAGATAAGGAAATTAAATTCAAATGGGAAATTTCAATCACGTATCTAGATCTTGACCTCGTTTGTATTGGTATATTTCATCTTCTTTTCAGAATTTTTATTATTTTCAAAAAAAAAAACAATTTTAAAAATATTATACCCATGTAAAATTAAAAAATAACTTAAAATAAGTCAATTTAAACAGCCTCTTAATTGTAACCATCTGTACTCATCTATGATAAATACTCAATGTAAGTGTAATATAAGTGTACAGGTCGATTATATTCATATTATGTAAAAAATATCCTGCCCAAAATTTGTAAAAAATAAAAATTTTATTTTATCTTTTCTAATTTATATAGCATAATTCAATTTACAAGATTCAAAATATTAAGCGTGAAGTTAGACATAAAATTTTTATTTGAAATAAAATTTATATATTTAAGACTATGCAAAGTAAACTATAAATTATAATAAATAACTTAAAATATTTAAAAGACATCAATAAATTTTAATTAAAAAATTAAATAATTCTTAAAATTTTAATTATACCACGTAAATCGAAGGAAAAGATGATTATTGTTTTGTCTTGGGCTTTGTTGCGTTTTATAGAAAACCCGATTTTCTTCTACTTTTCTTTTAGTTGGTAATGATTGATTGACGTGAATATATTTACTGGGCAGTAATGGATTAATTTATTTTGCGGCTCTTTATAATATTATTTGTGATTTGATATTCTTGTTATATAAGTACATGAAAGATCTGTGTAATATCATCTTATTTTGTTCAAATGGTAAATAATTTGACCCATTTCTACTAACTTTTCATGTGGGCTTTACAAAATTAATTGGGCCAATCTGAACTCTCAGTCTCCCAGCCTCAGCAAGTCAGGTTAACTAAATTATACTATACCACAACAACATATCTAGTGGAATTCCACAAATGAGGTCTGCAGAAGGTAGAATGTACACACACCTTCATAAGGTAGAGAAGCTATTTCGTGGAAACCCTATTGTTAATGCTCACTCTCTATCACCCTAACCCTACTCTCAAATAATTATTTTTTTATATAAAAAAAATAAATTCTACTTTCATATGCTATCACCCACCACTCCCAGCCTACCCCCAACCCTCATCCCCACTCTACCCACGCTTCCCAATTAAAAAAAAAATTATCCCCAAGACCCCCCGGCCCCCCCCCCCCAACTCCAAATAATTTTTTAAAAAAATAAAAAAAAAAGTTAAATTTTTTTACCACCCCACCCTCCATTTCTATCATATCCCTCCCCCCCGTCCTCCCTCCAAAGAAAATTATCCCAACCTCAATTTTTTATAAAGTAAAATTCAACAACAAAAAAAATTCATCCCACCTCCCCACTTCCATCATAACCTCCACAGGACGTTCCTTGCCGCCGTCAGGCCACCTGTACCTCTTCTCGGGCTCGTTGCAGATCCACTCGTAAAATTTTTAGGAATGTTGCACCGGAGCCCCCAGCAGCGCCAGAATTCATGGGCTAACACCCACAGAAAACTACCAAAATCTCCTGTTTTCTATTTCTTGGCCCATAAAATTTCACCAGGCGTACCCCGCCGCCGTTGTACCACCAGAGCCTCTTCCCTAGCTCGTTACGGACTCATTCATTTGAATTTTTGGGAATATTGCCGCTAGAGCCTCTTGTAGCGCCAAAATTCGTGGAATAGCACCCAAATCAAACTGTCGATATCGCCTTTTTCCTGTTCCTTGGCCCATAAAATCTTACCATGCGTCCTCCTCCGCCACCGAGATACCTGAGCCTCTTCTCGAGCTCGTTACGGATCTACTCGTCTGATTTTATGGGAATGTTGCACCGGAGCCCCTTGCGGCGCCAGAATCTGTGGGCTAACACTGACAGAAAACAGCTGAAATCGCCTGTTTTCTATTCCTTGGCCCATAAAATCTCACAAGGCGTCCCCCGCTACCGCCGGGCCACCTGGGCATCTTCCCCGGCTCGTTGCGATCCACTCATTTGGTTTTTAGAGAATGTTGCGTCGGAGTCCCCTATAGTGACAGAATCCGTATGATAGCACCCACAGAAACTACCGATATCGCCTATTACCTGTTCCTTGGCCCATAAAATCCTACCAGGCGTTCACCACCGCCGGGCCACATATGCCTTTTTTCGGGCTCATTGCAAGCCCACTCGTATGATCATTTGGTAATGCTGCGCCGGAGCCTAATGCAGTCGCAGAACCCTTGGGCTAATACCCACCGAAAACAACCAAAATTATTTATTTCCTATTCCTTGACCTATAAATTCTACCAGGCATCCCCTGTCGTAGCCGGGCCACCTGGCCTCTTTCCAGGCTCGTTGTTGGCCTACTCATATGACTTGTAGGGAATGTTGTGCCGAAGCCCCCTACAGCGCCAGAATCTGTGGGCTAACACCCATAAAAACTATTGAAATAGCCAGTTTCCTGTTACTTTACCCATAAAATCCTATCAGGTGTCCCCCATCGCTGTCGGGCTACCTGGGCCTCTTCTCGAGCTCGTTGCGGACCCACTCATATGATTTTTTAGGAATGTTGCATCGGAGCCCCTTGCAGCGCCAGAATTCGTGGGCTAACACCTACAGAAAATTGTCGAAATCGCCTGTTTCCTGTTTCTTGGCCCATGAAATTCTACCAGGCGTTCCCCACTGTCGTTGGGCTACCTGGGCCTTTTCTCGGGCTTATTGCGAACTCACTCATATACTTTTTTGGAGATGTTGTGCCGGAGCCCCCTACAACGCTAGAATCTGTGTACTAACACCTATAGAAAATTGTCAAAATGGCATGTTTCCTGTTCCTTGGCCCATAAAATCCCACTAGGCGTCCCCCGCCTTTGTCGATCCACCTGGGCCTCTTCCCAGGCTCGTTACGGATTCACTCGTATGATTTTTTGGGAATGTTGTGCCAGAGCTCCCTGTTGTGCCAGAATCCGTGGGCTAACACCTACAGAAAATTATCGAAATTACTTATTTCCTATTCCTTGGCCCATAAAATCCCACTAGGAGTCCTCCGCCGCCGTCGAGCCACCTACGCCTCCTCCCGGGCTCGTTGCGTGCCCACTCGTATGAATTTTTGAGATTGTTGCATCGGAGCCCCCCACAGCGCCAGAATTCGTGGGTTAACACCCACAGAAAACTGTCGAAATTGTCTGTTTCCTGTTCCTTGGCCCATAAAATCCCACAAGGCATCCCCCGTCACCGGCGGGCCACCTAGGCCACTTTCTGATCTCGTTGCGGACCCAATCCATGATTTTTTTAGGAATTCTACATCGGAGCCCCCTACAACGCCAAAATTTATGGGCCAACACCCATAGAAAACTGTCGAAATCATTTGTTCCCTGTTACCTGGCCCATAAAATCCAACCAAGTGTCCCCCACCGTCGCCGGGCCACCTAGGCCTCTTGTCGTGCTCGTTGCAGATCCACTTGTATGATTTTTTGGGAATGTTGTGCCGAACTTCGCAGCACTAGAATGCATGGGCTAACACCCACAGAAAATTACTGAAATCACTTTTCTCCTGTTTCTTGGCCTATAAAATCCTGTCAGGCGTCCCCCGCTGCCGTTGGGCCACCTGGTCCTCTTCCGGTGTACATTATGGACCTACTCGTATGATTTTTTAGGAATATTGCGCCAGAGTCCCTTACAGTTCTAGAATCTGTGGGACAAAACCCACAGAAAATCACCAAAATCGCATGTTTCCTGTTCCTTGTCCCATAAAATCCTACCAAGATCCCCCCCGCCTTCAGGCAACCTAGGCCTCTTCCCCGGCTCATTGCAGACCCACGTATGATTTTTCAGAATTTTACGCAGGGCCCTTTACAGTGCCAGAATTCATAGGCTAACACCAATATAAAATTATCGAAATCGCCTATTTCTAGTTCTTTGGCGCATAAACTCCTACCAAACGTCCCCCGCCATCGTTGGGCCATCTGGTCCTCTTCCCGAGCTCTTTCCTGACCCACTCATATCATTTTGCGAGAATGTTGCGCGGAGCCCCCTGCAGCGCCAGAATCCATGGGCTAACACCCATAGAAAACTATCAAAATCGTTTATTTCATGTTTCTTTGCCCATAAAATGCCACCAAGCGTCCCCCGTTGCCGTCGGGCCACCTGGACCCTTTCCCGAGTTCATTGCAGACCCACTTGTATGATTTTTCAAGAATATTATATCGGAGCCACCTGCAGCGCCAGAATTTGTGGGCTAACACCCACAGAAAACTGTTGAAATCGCTTGTTTCCTGTTCCTAGGCGTCCTCCGCTGCCACCAGGCTTCCTCCGCTGCCACCAGGCCACTTAGGCCTCTTCCCGGGCTCATTGCCGAGCCACTCATATAATTTTTTGGGAATATTACGCTGGAGCCCCTGCAACGCCATAAGCACTGGGTTAACACCCACAGAAAACTGTCAAAATCATTTATTTTCTGTTCCATGGCCCATAAAATCTCAACAGGCATCCCCCGTCATCGTCGGGCCTCCTAGGGTTCTTTCCAGGCTTGTTCTGGACCTATTAGTATGATTTTTTAGGAATATTGCGTTGGAACCCCCTTCAACGAAGAATCCGTGGGCAAACACCCTTGGAAAACTGTTGAAATCGTCTGTTTCCTGTTCCTTGACCCATAAAATCCCATCAGGCGTCCCCCGCCGCTGTCAGGCCACCTGTGCCACTTCCCGGGATCATTGCGGACCCACACGTATGATTTTTGGGGAAGTTGAGCCAGATCGCCCTGCATTAGTACAATTAGTGGGCTAACACCCACAGAAAACTACCGAAATTGCCTGTTTTCAGTTCCTTGACCTATAAAATGCTACCAGGCATTCCCTACGGTCGTTGGGCCACCTGAGCCTCCTCCTAGGCTCGTCGTAGACCCACTGATATGATTTTTGGAGAACGTTGCATCGAAGCCCCCTACATTGCTAAAATCCATGGGCTAACATCCACAGAAAATAGCCAAAATCGCATATTTTCTGTTCCTTGGCCCATAAAATCCTACCACGTATCCCCTGCCGCTGCCGGTCCACCTGGACCTCTTCCTGAAATCGTTGTGCACCCACTTATATGATTTGTTGGGAATGTTGCATCGGAGCCCCTACAACACTAGATTTCGTGGGCTATCACCCCACAGAAAACTGTTGAAATCGCCTGTTTGTTGTTCCTTGGCCCATGAAAGCCTACCAGGCATCCTCTATCATTGCGACGCTACCTGAGCCTCTTTCTGGGCTCATTGTGAACCAACTCGTATGATTTTTTGGAAATATTGCGCTGAAGATCCCTGGAGCGACAGAATCTGTGGGCTAACACAAAGAAAAAATTGTTAAAATCGTCTGTTTCCTATTTCTTGGCCCATAAAATCTCACCAGTCGTCCCCCGCCACCGCCGATCCTCCTAGGCCTCTTCCCAAAATCGTTGTCGATCCTCCTGGGAATGTTACCCCGGAGCCCCCGACATCGCAAGAATTCGTTAGCTAACCCCCACAGAAAACTGCTCAAATCGCCTATTTTCTGTTCCTTGGCCCATAAATCTCACAAGGCATCCCACACTGCCGCCGGGCCACCTAGGCCCCGTCGAGACTCATTACGGATTCACTCGTATAATTTTTTGAGAATGTTGCATCGAAGCCCCCTACAGTACCAAATTCGTGGGCTAACACCCAATAAAACTGTCAAAATTACCTATTTCATGTTCTATGGCCCATAAAATCCCACCTGGCATCCCCCGCCGTTGCTGAATACCTGAGCCTCTTCTCGAATTTATTGCGGACCCACTCGTATGATTTTTTGGGAATGTTGCATCGGAGCCCCCTTTAGCTCTAGAATCCGTGGCTAACACCTATAGAAAACTATCAAAATTGCCTATTTCCTGTTGCTTAGACCATAAAATTCTACCAAGTGTCCCCCGCCACCGCTGACCCCCTTGGCCTCTTTCCAGACTCGTTATGGACCAAGTCATATGATTTTTCGGGAATGCTGCGCTGGAGCCTCCCACAGCGCCAGAATCCGTGGTCTAACACCCACTGAAAATTATTGAAATTGCATGTTTCCTGTTCCTTCGCCCATAAAATTCCACTAGGCATCCTCCGCTGCCGCCGGGCCACCTGGGCCTCTTCTTGGGCTCGTTGCGGACTCACACATATGATATTTTAAGAATGTTGCGCCAGAGCCCCTGCAGCTCCATAATGCGTAAGCTAACACCCATAGAAAATTGTTGAAATCACCTATTTCCTGTTCCTTTGCTTATAAAATCCTACCAGGCGTCCACCCCGCCGCAGCCACCTGGGCCTCTTTTCGAGCTCATTACGGACCTACTCGTATGATTTTTAGGGATTATTGCACCGAAGCACCCTGCAACACCAGAATATGTAGGCTAACACCCATAGAAAACTGTCAAAATCATCTTTTTCCTGTTCTTCGACCAATAAAATCCCACCAGGTGCCCCCTGCTGCTGCCGTCGAGCTACCTGGGCCTCTTCTCGGGCTCGTTGCGGACCTACTCGTATGACTTTTTGGGAATGTTGGGTCGGAGCTCCTTGCAGCACCAGAATTCATGGGCTAACAACTACTAAAAACTGTCGAAATCGCATGTTTCCTGTTCCTTGAGCCATAAAATCCTACCAGGCGCCCCCCGCTGCTGCCGTCGGGCCACCTGGGCCTCTTCTCGGGCTCGTTGCGGACCTACTCGTATGACTTTTTGGGAATGTTGGGTCGGAGCTCCTTGCATGTCGAAATCGTATGTTTCCTATTCCTTGAGCCATAAAATCCCACCAGGCGTCCCTGTCAGGACCCACCTAGGGCCATGACCAGTGCCCGATAGAAACACCCTAT
>BAUE01083763.1:0-16918 GCA_000787875.1 Solanum virginianum | reverse complement strand
ATGGAAAAAATCCTCCTGCCACCCTTTTGGTTTATCTGATATTTAGCCTATCATAACTATACCTCTATCACAACAAAAACCAACTAAATATCCTCTTATTTCCGCTTAGTAACCAGTTAAGCTCTATCATCCCTGGCTCAAATTCCATTTACTTCTATGATGACTACCCCACATAATCTTCATTCTTCCCCCATCTTCTCTCCGTAGCTTCTTTCATATGATAACTTCTTTTTTCTTTTAAGACAAATCACAGACACCAGACAGCGGTATATATGGACATTTTCACCCTTTTTTTGTTTTCATTATGCTTAATCACACTAGCAGCACTAAACTACATCATGCTATATTTTTCAAAACTTTCATTTCACAATGTAATTCATTTGGATTCTATTTACCAACCTTGATAAAGAACTTGACAATCCCAAGAGGGTTGGAGTAGTTAAACTACATGAGTCAACCACCGTCATCTCCTCTTCCAGCGCACCATTTCGTAACCACTGCTCCATAAAAAGAAGGAAAAGTTATCTTCTTTCTATATAAACAAACACACACACACATAAACACCCAAAAAAGGTGCAAGAAGATACTTACTGTTAGCCAAGTGGAGATAGAGCAACAAAATGCCCTCAAAGTGGGTGGTGGAGAAGGCACAGATTTCTCAACCTTCTGAATTCTACTTTCTACCATCTTTAAACATGTTGCTGCATAGGTAAACTGATTGAGAAGATGATAAAGACTGGTATGCGAAAGATGGCTAACATATATCCCACTCCGGACACGAAAACTATGCCCTAATTCATCCCAATACAACAACGTACTGGAAAACCCTTGTAATATTTGCAGCACATTTCGCACCTAAAGAGGAAAAATTTAAGCAAATTCGAATCAATAAACTAAAACTGAATCGGCTGTATGAATCCTAATAGCATAATATGAAAAGGGTATAAAAAAAAAATGAACTTACTAAATCAAATTCGTTAGTTCGTAAGGAGCAACTCGGCTTAGCAAAGTGTAAGCCGCCGGAATAGGAAGTGTATAATTTTCCGATTAAACTCTGGGGAGCTTCCATTTTTCTGTTGTCTACAGTTGATAACACTACAATTTGTGAATGCTTTCATCGATCCATTTCAGTGTGAAATTATTAAGTGCTTCCATAATCCTGCAGGAAATTCTGATTCAAAAACAAAGGGCAAAACGAAAAAGAGGGAAAGTGTCTCAATTTTCTAAATTTTAGTTTTTCTTTTATTTCCCTATTCCACTTAGAGTTCTTATTTTTTTTTTAAAAAAAAAATTCTCATTTAGACATGAGAGTCGGATTTAAGGCTGGATAAGATTTGAATTTGCTTCGAAAAATCTTAATTACTCACTTGGGAATAAAAATATCCTAGCACACGCAATTCATATGAATGTTACGAATGAAGAAATACTTGTCACTCTATCGCAATACTTTTATTACCAAATTTTTATTTTTTATCATTAACAACTAGGGGTTGTTTGGTTGTTAGTTCGAGAGGAGTTATGAATTAAACATAGAATAATTGTGTGCATTGTTAGTTACAAAAATGAAGAAAAATACTATTCACATAGAACTTAGCATATGTAATATAATGATTCTTTTTATTTCTTCGAACATAAAATATATCTTTGCTAATAAGTAGAATGTTGGTTCACGTTTTCTTTTCCGTATAAGTTAAATATGTGTAAGTTATAGGAGAATTTATGTATTTTATTTTATACAGTGTAGAAGATTCAAATAATAAATACATGAGTAACTAAACAAGAATTACTAATTTTTATATTAATATTAACTTGGAATAAATGTCCATCAAGTTAACAGCTAGTACAAGACAAAACATTTACATAAGTCATGTTTTCAATTTAAATTACACTATTAACTTGAGAATCATTTTCAGTTCTTCATGAATCTGTTCCAAAGATTTGTATGTCTTCTATATCTTCAAATACAACACTATAGTACACTAAAAACGCGAATGAATACATAAATTGCATCGCATATCTCTCCCACATTTTGACTAATCATCCGACTGAAGTTTTCTGTATCTAATTCTCCTGATCTGTACATGAGTTATCTCCCCTCTTCATTCATTTATGATCTTATACAGAGGTTTGGAATTTCCTTTACTACGATTCTGTGAGGACTTCTGTTTTCAGGTGCCAGGCGAAGGCTACTAGGAACGCTTGAGGGGCTGGCTGCATGTGAACTCGAGTTCAACTCCATTGAAGAAATACAGGGAAGAGCTTCAAGTGCAGAACGTGGAGAGTGATGAAAAACTGCTCCATATTCGCAAGTTTCAGGATGAGTTTGCTGGCAAGTTTCACTGGAAGAGAAACACAGTTTAACTAGCATAAGATGGACATGACTGTCAATGGCATAGCGCGAGATATAGTATCCAACTGCAACTGTAGATACTAATCCACGAAAGGATAATCTCACTGAATAAAGTGTTTGGCATGTAACAAACATGACAAACACAGGACAATTATTACCTGCTACATGGTGATTTTCCATGCCTGGAAGATGTTCCTTGTAACAGTGGTTTTTGTTCCTTTTTATGGTTAATTGGGTTCTTAGGACTCTGCTGGATATCCTGAAATATAACGACTTCAGAGTTTAAAACCATTTGGAAAGCATAACTAGAGAATCTGAAAAATAATACAGTGACGTTAACCACTAATGTCACATCAGTAGCAGCATATACGACTAACATGTAATTTCATCCCCGAAGAATCCTCTAAGCAACCAGCAACATGGATACTACTATGTTCAGGGGAACTAGTATTACGTAAAAAAGCATGTTCAAGTAGCATCATAGCTGATGGTCTATCTGCAGGTTTTCTCCGAAAGCAGCACTGAAGGAAATCCTTTCCTTCTGATGATAACTTTTCTGGTATCGGTGGTGATTTGTTCAAGACACCAAACATAGCTTGCACCTAATAAAGCCAAAGCAAGAACATTTAGACACTTGCAGAAACCAATTCTACAACGCCTGAAAAGTAAGGAAATAGCTCTGGCCTCATTGAGATTAAGCCAATCAGTTGGCCTTGTTTGTATCTTAACAAGCTATGATGCTATATTGACAACCTAAAAGCTCACAAATAAATTAAAGCTTGTAATACGATTACATTGTTCTCAAAATGAGATGCTTTAAACACTTACCCCACTAAGTTCGCCCCAAGGGGGCTGTCCAGTAAACATTTCAATAACAGTACAACCTAGACTCCATATATCAACAGCTAAGGCGAGCTCTGGATTGGCATCTTTCCGCAACACAGCCTGCATTACCTGCATATAAAGTTAACTCCAGACATAAGTACAAGCCAATAAATAGAGCGGAAAGAAAACTGAAGCTAGACAGTGGCCACAAAGTAGCTTTATGATGCCTACCTCTGGAGCCATCCAGTGAGGGCTCCCTTTCAGAGAAAGATCAGTTGCACAGCAGGAAAGCTGGGAAAAAGAGAAACGATACGATATGACATAAGCTATAAGGTATGCATGAAAAACAATTGATGAAAGATCCAGCTCATTCATTTTCAATAAAGATCAGGGTTTGCAAGAAAAATACAAAAAACACTAGATTAGAACGAACAAAGAAAGTAGTATTTCTGAAAGCTTACATGTTTTGCTAACCCAAAATCTGCAAGCTTGACAACACCAGATGCATCTACAAGCAAATTTGCTCCCTTAATGTCCCTACTCAGAAAAAATCATAGGAACCAACCATCAGGCCGATCATTGGACAAGGAGAAGTTTTTAAAAGAAAATAGTGTTCCCTTGCTTATAGCAAGGAAAGGACATATTCCATATGGATGTTACCCAATATCTACCTGTGTATTGTCTTAGTGCTATGCAAGTAAGCCAACCCTGATACAATATGCCTAGTAAAGTTTCGAACTATTGATTCTGTCATAGCTCCGCCATGTTCCCGAGCATACTTATTAATTGATCCGGGGTGCACATATTCCAAATATATGCAAAAGTGGTCTTCCATCTAAACAACATCATTTTTCTTTCAATATTCTAAAGAAATACCTGAACATCGCAAGAGAACAAGAAAGATAGATGTTCTTACTATTTCACTGCCATAATATTGAACAATATTTTGGTGCTTTAGCTGCCGGAGCACTCTGATTTCCTAAAAACGAAGTAAGGAAGAAACTGAATCGATTTATAATAGCATAAAAAAGTGAAAAACATTTCATAGTCATTGCAATCCAACACAAAAGCTTCATCCTTTCGGATGCGAAGTAGAACAAAAAACATTGCAATATGAAACCCTCAACTTTTTTCCCCACAAGCCAGTTACCAACATCCCGAAAATATTTTCTACATGATGCAACACGTGAACGAGGCTTATGAAGTCAAAGAATTTGATCAATAAAAGTAGCTCTAGGGATACATTATTGATTTTTGCATCTTCGGGCACATGATAGTTAGCTCAAAAGTTGGAATAATCTTGATTTGACTAATTTGCTAATGCAAGTTAGAGAACCAGAATATATTATATAACATGCTTAGTAAGTACATGTTTAAAGTTCACTTCACTCAACCATGGCGTTTAAAATATGTTTTCTCACCTGTTCTAACTGCTTTATACATTCAGCAGATTTAGGATCATCAGGAGTAAGATCAACTTCTTTCATTGCACATAAAGCACCAGTTTCACTGTCAAAAGGAAGAAAAACAAAAGAAGCAAATGTTACATTCCTACCGAGTTAATAACTAAGCAAGCTTTATCCCTCACCAGTTAGTAGCTTCATATACACTTCCATATGTACCACGACCTAAAAGCTTCCCCTTTAGCCATTGACCCTTTGTTGGTGATACACATGGTTTATCCATATTGCTGTGGATGGTACATAATTCTGGTTGTCGTGGAACTCCTGGTGGAAGGGGTAGTGGATGCACATTGATGTTGTTAGTTTCATTCCCACCTAGAGAACTTTCCGGAAAAGATTTATGATGTGAATGCACAGCACCATTTCTGTTATTCCTGATTCTGTTGGCTGAACTTCGTAAAACTGGGCTACTCTCTGCGCTATTTATAACCCTTGTGGGTGAAAGTTGGAAAGAGTAAGCCTCTGAAGGCGATGACGAGGCCTGATTCAAGGGAGGATGAAAAGGGTCCTGTGTACTAAACCTTTTTGGGCTTGGGTCGGGGCTTGTAAAACCACTACTAGGAGCACTTCTAACAGGAACATTTAACCTGAATTCAACGCCCGCAGCATTCAGATCCTGAGGGAAACCCCTACGCCGATAAGTTGGAGTAGATGATCTTGGATGCTGAGCTGGAGTTTGATCAACAGTATCCCTGCAACTTGCAACAGGTCAAACTGTTACTTGTCTATATTGCCATGTATGGAAATCAACTACAAACCACATGCTCTTTCGCAATTCCAAACCTACTTTTAAGGTGAACCTTGTAGCTTATAAATCTTGTTACTACAGTTACTCCACAACCCAAAAAGAAAAAAATGCTTCATTTATGGTATTGACCTATAAAATGTTGCTGCAATCAATCCACCCCGAAAAGGATTACTTCAAATTTTTAACCAACTACCTACAAGTTATAAATCCCTTTACAGACAAAGCTAAGGTGAAAATCTTTCATCATCAAAAACGAAAATAACTACGCCTCAATCCCAAACCAGTAAAAATCAGCTTAAACAATACTTCACAATCCCAAACCAGTACAAATCAGCTTAAACAATACTTCAACTCAGAAAGGTTGGATTTTTTACTTGGAACTTAAGACATTTATGTAAGAAATAACTAAAAAATTCCATAAATATACTCCCTTTATTTCAATTTAAGTAAGAAAGAAAGTTTATATACAAATTGAAAGTGAACATTATTAAAGCTTTGAGACGAGGATCCAAGAAACAGTCTTTCTACAGGTATTGGTAAGGTCTACATATATTCGCCCCACTTGTGAGATTCTACGTACCAGTATGTTGTTGTTGGCCATAAAATTCAGGAAGTTGAATTCCATAATTTTTCAAGAACTTAAAAAAACAATTAAAAAAATGTGTTTTCATCTAAATTACTTATAAAAAGTCAAAAACAGCTCCAAATTTGTATTGTCAAATCGAGCACTAATAAATTTTCACTTTGAACAAAAATGACATTTATTAAATTTCACAATGAAACATAATCAAACACCTGTTAAACAATGGGTTCACTTCCCAAGACTAACCTGGCAAGAGGAGGGCTTAAAAGATCCCTGTCAACTCTAACCGGCAAATTAGAGTCAACCCGGTTTTGTTTAAGCTCAGGGAGCGGCAACGGCAGTGGCACGGCGGAGGACTTGGAACAGTGACGAAGGTGACGGTGGTGAGACGACTCAGAACCCGACCCGAAATCAGCATACAAATCAGGGGAACCCGGCAAAGACTTTGAACGTTCATCAATAATCAGTGCCTGAATATTGGGTCTCCGTAACCCAAGATCATCATCACTAACATGCCTCAATTTCCTCTGCCTAGTAAGCCTCCTTCCACCTCCGTAAAACCGACGGGTGTTCGGAGAATCGGTCGGTGAAGTAGTACTACTAGCAGCAGCAGCAGAAGAAGAGTGTTGAGAATTTGAAGACAGTGAAAATGCTTTCCATAAAGAGGGCATTTTTCATGGCAAAAACAGAGAAAAATGAATAACATTACTTTAGTAGTAGTAGTATTTTGTCAATGTTTGAATGTTTCTTAAAGTGAAAAAGAAAGGATGATTACAATGTGTTGTTAGAAGTCAGATACACGATTTCTTGTGTTTCCGTAAAGTCAAAATGTGTAGTAAACAGTACTCCGCCGTATCAATTCATGTTCTAAACTTGGGCTTAATAGTATATAAGATATAATTTGTATTAAATAATCCTTAAAAGTTAATTAAGTCTTTTAAAATTAAATTATTAATACTAAATATAAAAATATATCCATTTTATAGGACATTGAGGATAGTGTTTCTTGTGTGTGTGTGTGTAAATATATGAAAGGATTTTCCATGATGTTATGAGGTCAAGGTTGACAATTGACAAAAGAAAAAACGAGGAGCGTGTTAATGTTGAAAACTCCAAAAGTAGACTCAGGAAAAACGAAGTCATGGTGTTGTATATTTGCTTTCTTTATTTTATTTATTAATATTAAATTATATAATTTTTTTATTAATATTTTAAAATATATATTTTTATTATATAAAAGCGATAATACCAGAGTTCCTCTATGTTCCCCCTTAGATAATTCCATTGGTGTTTCACAAATTCCAAAGAAAAAGTATTTATTAGAACGCGTCATATTTGTCTAAAATAGAAAGGAATGAAAGGTACTGTAGTGGATAATGACTATATTTTCATTAAAATATAATATATAAATTGTATCATAAATTTGATTTAAGTTTTATAATGTATAAGTAATCATTTTAACTATTCAATATTTCAATAAAATAAATATTGAATAGTTAAAATGCGTACTTATTAAAATTTGAAATTAAATTTATAGTTTAATTTCTATATTATGCCCTTGTTTAGACGGTGATTGTGAGTTCAAGATCTAAATATGAAAAAATTCTATATTGAACTCTAATATTAATATCGAATTGAAAATAATAATAATAATAATAATAATAAATCAAGGAATGAAAGCAAAGGTGAAGTTGAGAGCAATAACGACACTTGAACACTCGTCTTCAACTGCCCGGCCGCTGCCGACCCAGTCAATTGATGCTGATGCTGCATATTTAGTGATAACAATGGACACGCATTCCCTTTCGATTTTTTCATGTTTTTATATTATATAAAAAAATTGATTAATATGTTGAAATATATTATTTTTTAATATAAGAAAACTTTTATAATATTTTTTATTTAATTTTGAACTAAGATAAAAAAATATATATATTTAATGTTTTTTTATTTACTTTCTAAGCTTCATATTTGAACTATCGAATATGTGAGTTTCTTATTTGAACTATCACCAAATGTTTATCAGAACACTCTTAAACTATACATTATTCATTTTATTTTACCTAAAATTAGATATAAAATTCAAATAACTGATAGTTCATATGCCTTTCGATAAATATTTGATGACAGTTTTAGATATTATGCATTGTTTAACAGGGCAGAGTGTGGTACCTCAAGAGCAATATTCGAAGTCGAAATGCAATATGGGTTAGGAAGTATGTTGCAAATATCGGTATTCCACTTTTGAATTGTCTAGGGACTTTATTTGGAGCTACAAACTCTAGTATCAAGATGTTAAATCTAGACGTTTATTTTGTTCACCCGCATATCTTTTACTTACTTATTGATGATAACGTTATTTTATATGACTCGGAAAGGAATATTATAGAATTTTTGTATGAAATTGGAGTGCCAAGTGGACAACAATATTATACTACTTCTTCTTTTTATATGAGTGGCGTCAATGACCACATCTTCTGATGACTCGAAGTTTTTTTATTTTTTAGACTATTTTTACTCACATAGCCTTTTCACAATGGATATTTATTTTTATTCGTAAGATATTTGAAAAGGTTATTTTTTGATATCTTAAACTCATTGTATATAAAGTTATAGGTAGTGTGAAAATTATTTGTGATGTAAGTTGAAACATGTGTGATAACAACATATTAATTTTGATTTTCACTTCTCTTTTTTTGTCTTTATGTTCATTCGTACTCCATCAAAAGTCTATACTTTATAACTCGTGAGTCATGAATTTGGAATGCCATTAATTATCCTAAAAATAATTTAGAGTATATTACAAGTGTAACTTGTGAACTGGCAATTAGTGACACATAATAATGTTTAAATCTTTAAGTGGAAAAAAAAAAACAAAGAAAAAGTCTCTTATGTTTGCATTTTGGTTAAATAGTTCTTTAATATTAAGTTATTTCGATTTTTAAAAAGTTTTTTCAGAATATTTTGGCCCCCACTAAATATTAATAAATAAACTTTGATCGTTAGAGTTAATAAAACTACGAAATTAAATACCATCAAGGGGAATTTACATTTGGAGGTGTAACTTGTGTATTTTCTACTATTTTTTCTAATCCTTTTAATTTTGTGTAAAGTAATTTTTTGAAATTATAATTTTTGGAATCTATCATGACTTTTTTTTGGTATTTTGGTCAAGTCAATTTTTCTCCCTTTTTATTAAATTCAACAACCATAACTCATTAAATATTTGCTGGAAATTAAAAGTGTTCACTTTTCACGAATTAAAAATTAAAAATACTTCCAAGTCTGATTTAAGGAGTATTTCAAGCTAAAATAATTATCACACACAATTCTTTAATTTTTTTTTCTTAAATGAAATTCACGTATGTTACATTATTTAACTTCTTAACATGACTCCGTTTAATATCAATTTCCAATACTTTTTTCCATTTCAACTTCAAATGAAAAACTTATGGCTAACATACAAAACACAACTTAAATTTATATTTTCTATTTTGGTCCAAAGAACAAACTTTGACCTTAAAAAAGGGGGAAAATTACGGGGATAAGCAAAACATATACTAGTTAATTAGCTAACATAGTTATAGTTTGAATTAATTACGGCTCGCGATAAATATCTAGCTATAATTACAATTTGAGTTTTGTACGTTGTGCACGGTTGTACACGGACTATGCTCAAATCAAATTGTATAATAAAATATACAAACACTATGAATTGTATAGCGAATTATACAAACGTATACAAATATTGCGTGAATTATACAAACATTGCTATAACTATAGTTACGAAATGTAATTACCCAAACTATAATTATGAAACATAATTAAAACATTTTTGAATAGTTATATATGAAAATTCCTCTATTTCTTTTCTACTTCATTCAAATATATTCAAATGCCTCTATACTGGGAAAGTAATTTCAATCCAATAAAGTAAGTTATATCCCTAATAAAATACTAAAAGTTGCATAGTTAGGTAATCTAAAGACCAACAGTAGTAATTAGCCAGTCATTATCTATACTTTTTGAAAAATTAGAATACTGACTATGAATTTGAAACATAAAAGATGTATACATCTGATGTAAGTAATTTGAATTAGTCAGGTTAGACTGATATTCATTGAATTTCTACAAAAAATTCACTAATTATTATGCAGGAATTTTTGTGGTCTTTTTAAAAGATTCGTATTTAATTTTTGACTTGTTAAGAGAAGTCGTGAAAATATGTACATTTAGCCAGAATTTTCTACTTTTTCTTTTTCTTTTTCTCAATTTTCTTTGTACGTACAATTGAAAATTAGACTCATCGCGTATTTATGATTATTTGGAATTGGTTTTAGTTGTACATTATAACAAAATGAGTATTAATGTACCATTCTTTTTAGTAAGGCCAATGTTCAAATGGTGACACCCAAAGATGTTACTTGTGCAAATCAACCATTATTTTGAGTGGGGGAAAACTAAAGAGATAATCAAACATATACTAGTTAATTAATTAATATAGTTATAGTTTAAAATAATTATGACTTGCAACTAACATTTCATATAATTACAATTTGAGTTTGTAAAGCGAACTGTATAGCAAACTATTAAATATACAAACACTGCAAATTGTATAGCAAAATATACAAACTCCGCGAATTGTATAGCGATTTATACAAATATTATGCCCAAATTAAATAGTGAAATATACAAATGCTATATAAACAGTAAATTGTATAACGAATATGCGAACGTTGTGCAAATCATATAGTTAAATATACAAATATTGTGAATTTTTTAACGAATTATATAAACACTATGCGCGAATTGTATAGTGAAATATACACACGCTATACAAAAACTACGAATTATACAAACGTTATATAAAAACTTTAAATTTATATAGCGAGATATATAAGTAATTATCCAAACTATAGCTATGTAACATGATTAAAATATTTTTGAGTGGCTATATGCAAAAAAATTTTTTTTTTGTGTCAAGGAGGTCCAGGTGGCCCAAAACGGTAGGAACCTGGGTTGAGTTGGAGATGAAAAGTTGGGCCGGACTCAATTTTTGGCCCGAGAGATCAGCTCTGGATCTGGTGCCGATCCGATTAACGACTTTTCCTTTTTAATTAAACATGTGATTAGCGATTTTCAGAGACTTAAAAGCACCCGCCGAAAAAATAAGCTGCCGAAGTTCCATGGCAGCCGCGCGTTCCTCCGCCGTATTAAAAAGAGCAGCTACAACCGCCGGCGAACTTCTCCGACGCCAGCACTTCTCCTCAGTGGTGGCGATTCACCGGCCGAGGGATTTCTACTGTGACGATAGTGAGGGCGAAGAAAGTGCAGTGTATCAACATACCCTCAAATTCCAACGACCGTCAACCTTAAAACAACACCAGCTTCTCCACAACTCCGTCAGCCTCATAGGAAAAATTGATTGCCCGTTCAAAAGAGCTAACACGAAAAACGGCTCTTTTGGGGTTTATACTTTGCTCAGTGTCTCCGCTTCTTCTCAGTTCCGTCCGTCTTTTAAGTGAGACTCTAATTCTACATCTATTTGCATATTAATTATTCTTGCTATTAGTTGAATGATCGTCTGAGAAGTTTCAATGCTGTACTTTTGGTGGTGTGTGCAGAGTTATGCTGAAGATGTGGGGTGCAATGGCGGAAGTGTCAATGGAGCATTTGAAATGGAATGACTTGGTATATGTTTGCGGTCAGTTGGGATCATACACTAAGACTGATAAGAATGGTAAACATAAGATGAGATTCCAGGTTTGTAACTAGAAAAAGAAAATAGTAAATAGAAGGGTTAGCGAAAATTGGATAAAAATTACATCTTTGATGTAGGTTAACAGCTTTGATACAAATTTATCAAGTATTTGTTGTAAGTTAACCATGATACAAGAATCTTAGTAGCTAAGTTGGTTGTCTGCCACAACTCTCACCTTGTTGGCGAGGGTTCATTTTCCCACCTTGTAATTGTCTACGACATGCAATGATCGTTGTGAATCTAGCAAGACACGTAAGAGCCTATGGGCTAGAGTCGGTGAGAAAGACTAATTTGGTTGGGATTTTTGGGCCAAGTAAATTATTGGAGATTTTTATTTGGGATCCAGCCCAATTAGCAACTGGTTAACAAGGATTGTTTGTTTAGAAAGAAGAGTTCTATGCCTATTATCTTGAAGCTTTAGTTTAGTCTGTTTTCCCCACGTCTCCCTTCTATGTTCTAGTATCTCACCTCCTTTGGGTTACCTTCTTCCGTGTGATTCTAAGATTTCCACATTAGTATTGTTCATTATTGCCTTATTGCTTCAATTCCCAGTTGTAACTTGGCAAGCTTAGGACTGCCCTCTGCACATTGCCGTTTAGTGTTATGATCCAGGGCTATGACAACTTTCAGCTATTTGTGAAAAATCTTGGCTGAATTGCAATAAGGAGGACGAGAATGTAGGTAGTACTTAGATACAAAGTTGCAAGCACCTTTCTTTTGTTTAATGAATTAAGTGACCTTTTTCCTTGGTATCCCGGGGTGAGGATAAAATGATACAGAAGAGTGCACATAGTCTGTTTCCTCTTCATAAAATTATCATTATAAGCCTTATGTCTTATTAATGTTTTAGATTTCTATAAGAATTCATCTTCAGATGTACTTCTCTTTCAAACTCGAGCTATTTTACTGTCTAGTAGCGTTGCAATATTCTATGATAATGAGGTGATGGTATTATTGCAGCATAGCCAACTCATTAAGAGAAAACAAGTTGTCTTCTTATAACGTTCCATTTATTCTCTTCGACATAGCACACAATTTTATCTTTCAGATAAGTGATTAATTAGAATTGCATCTATCATTTGGTGTTTAACTTTCCTGTATGGTCCGTCTTGTAATATCTGAGGGATGGGGTGGGGATATGATCAGCTTTGAATATCTCTTTAAAGACAGGCTAATAGAGGAAGTTGTGACATGAGTGCACCTATTCTTTAACTTTTGAATTTTCTCTTGGATCTTCAAAGAACAGGGAGGACGGCAAATAAGATATACCTTAAAGAAAAGATGATCCTACATTAGATGTGTTTTTGTAAATTTGGGATCCCATGCTGAAGAAATTGTTTTTTCTCTTTTTCTAATTCCATATTTTTATGTAGCTTGTGTTGCACAAAAATGTTTTTCTTTCATGTTTTCATGTACTGATTCTTTTGTGAAGGTGGATGTCAAGGAAATAAATTTTGTGACTCCAGATGTTCAAGCCTCAGCAACCCCAGAATTTGAGAAGAAAGAATCTGGAGGTACATGTCGCCTTTCTGAGCATTTCTTATCAGTTATGAAGTTCATAGATTGTAAGAAATTGACAGACATTTTCTATATTGGAGTGTGATGGGCCTGAATAGAGCATTGTATATACACATTTCTGGATAAAAAACAGCAGACTGCAGGAGGACAACTTCTAAATTTCTAGCATGGAATTCAGAATTAATAAAAAATCATATATTAACTTTTGACACATTCACTATAGCCTAATTTTAAAATCGAAGTATGCTATCAGTTATGTTTAGGAAAATCCACCTTATTGTGAGATACTTACTGTTTGCATCCACATGTCAATTCTTCTAGTTAGAATTGAGGAGATGGGAATTTATGTCTTGACAACAGAAAGAACAACTGAATAGACTTTATAAAATGCTTCACATAATCCAGGTTTTGGTGATCCCCGTTTTTATATTTCTCTTGCCCCCCTATAACTATCCCATTTGGTTGATTATTGGAACAAATGGGATATTCTCCTGAAATATGAACTTGCTTGGACACTATGTGAACAATTTTGCTGATTTGAACGTTGTGTTGAAACATGACACTGCATGCTTGATTCTGCTCCTGTCCTTTGAAGTTCATTCAAGACTTTAATCTAGAGCTACAGACATCACAGGCACAGACTTTGATGTGCCAGAACTTTTATTAGCGGCAAACCAAAAAGCGTGGTTGTCCAGTAATCCAATTGAAAAATCCAATTAATCAAGCCTTAGAGTGATTGATGGTGCCTATGCCTGGGAATGTTGGGCATTGAAATTTGTTGATCCTACATATCCATGCTTCTTTGAACTTGTTAACTCATTTCTAGGTCCATTTACTCGTTCCCAGGTGAAGATGAATGGGAGAAGTACCAGAAACGGATCCAATTGTGGCAAATTTTCTTCGCTAGCCCTTTTGAATGGATTGACTTCAGGAAATCTAAAGTCAATCCTCAATACCCAGACTTTAAGAACAGAGATACTGGTGAAGTTCTCTGGCTCAGGGAAGATGATCCACCATGGATCAAAAGACAGTTGGATATTTTAGATTCTAGATTTCCTTATGAAAGTTTCTAAGAAGAATTAAGCTCCTCCAAACACACGTCTTTTTGAAGGGATGCAGAGCAATGGTGAAACCTGATCGGAGAGAAGTTCCACTGGTTGTTACAAACATCAAAGGTACCGTTGGTCATGTGCATACTTCTTATAATACAACTTGCTTTGGTAAATAGAACAGGATCCCCATTATAAACGAGAAGAACGCTGCTGTGTTTGTGTCACAAGTTAATCTTGGTAGTTGTCCTAGTTATTTAGTGACGCTTCTTGAAAAATATGTCTTGTACATAATTTCCTTGTATGATGAATATGTGTAATACAAAATATCTTGATCGCCTTCACTTTACATTTACATGAACACTATGCTTGTACTCTTTAAATTCTTTTCATATTTCCTGCTGCAGCAGGGACTGGTATGACCTTTATATGAGTTTTCTTCCGATGTTCCTGTCTAATAAAACATTCTGTTCCAGCTATATGAACAGCGGGATCAGTCTATCAGTGTTTTCGCTCGTGCGCCAATATAATCACCAGATACTCCAAGTTTTATGTTGATCATGGTTTACGCACGGGAGAATTTTCAAGTCTATTCAGTAGGTGGTTCATAGAAAGACAAGAGGTTCGGTTAAATTTATCATCGAAATCAAAATTCTTATTAAAAAATTCAAAATATAAAAAAATTACACAATTAATATTTTTCGATGAAAAGATTCAAATGAACATTTTGCATTCTTAGTTCCACTGACACTTTGTTCGTCTTGGCTACAATGTTTGGATAGATTGTATTGTTCTTCGTCGTTACATAATGTCATACATTCATAATTTGAATGATAAATCTACGAGAAATTGAAGGATATTTGGTGAATTTCATGAAAAGATATGATAAATGATAAACTAGAATTATTACATTCATAATTTGAATGATAAATCTACGAGAAATTGAAGGATATTTGGTGGATTTCATGAAAAGATATGATAAATGATAAATTAGAATTATTAAATAAATAAATAAATAAATAAATAGAAAATGAGAAGAAGATATTAAAGTAACGACACAATCACATCCAATCGGTTGTTACACAAAATGGGTCTTTTTGGTAAACTAGAATTATTAAATAAATAAATAAATAGAAAATGAGAAGAAGATATTAAAGTAACGACACAATCACATCCAATCGGTTGTTACACAAAATGGGTCTTTTCGTTGTTACCTAACAATGAAATTAAATGATACGATACAATGAAATTTAAGTAACAATCAAAATAAACATTATACTTAAACTAACAATACAATATAATACATCGTGTAACAACCATCCAAACGAAGGGGTAAAAGCCTAAAGTTTTATGCGCCTAAATAATTGATGTAGTAAATATTTTCACTTCATCAGTGGAATACAAAATAATTAATGTACTCAATATCAAGTCTCCATTGGATGACTTTAATAGACTTTCGTATCCAATTTGAACTTTTTAAGTCCATAATATATGTCTAAATGTGGTGAAAGAAAAGTCATGGGATGCCAATAGAATAAGTTAATTTATCCATTAGTCTAAATTGACAATTATTACTGTATCCTTTAATCAGAGATAGTCAGATAAACATTTTTCGTCGGCAAACTTTTTCGAATATATAAGTATTTTGATATATATCAATTCTTGAACACATTTGATATAAAAATATTCATCCATGCTCTAAAAATACGAACACGCTTGACAAAAATGATGGCTCACCACTAACTTTAATAATACATGAAATATCGTCTACTTGAAGAGCAATTCTGTAATCTGATATTTTCATTTTACATTCTATTACGTATAAAGCAATTATAAATTTTTACATATTTTAATGCATGAATTGTTAACTTGCAATCCGTGATGCATCACTCCTTCATTTCGTAAAGATTGTGGTATAGTGATAAGTACTTATTCATTCTTAACTAAAGATTATATGTTCAAAAATTAGAGATAGGAATCGCTTTTGATAGAAAGCAATTTATCCTCAACGTGGACTTTTCGACATGAATCTGAATCAATCTGAACTTTACAAAATATTTTATTTGGACACTATTATATAACTTACATTACACCATTATCGCTTTTGGTATGACTCTAGACATTCAATGTTTGAATTAGACTTTATCGAGCTTAACTTAAAACACAATATCTTAAGTTCCATATGAGTAAAGTTCATACAAAAATGGTTGAACTTTCAAGCAAAAATCATCGGATACAACCATATATAATAAAGTTCAGACTTTAGACAACAATCACTGAAGTTGAGGCACTGATTGAACTTCAATCACATGTGCCTGAACTTCAATCATATAAAATTATAGACGTCTAAAATGAATTTAGACTTTATCAAATTTAACATCACCAAAAGCAATTATCCCAACAATGGATGTAGTGGAGTGATAAATATTTCTTCGCCCTTAACAAAAGTCTCGGATTTGAGCTCAGGTACAGAATCATCTTTATTAAGAATAGTTTTACCCCTTCAATATGAAACTTTTTGACGAAATTTCAATACAGATCCAAATTAATCAAACTCTAACATGGATGTTGAGCATCAGACACAACCAAAAAGAAAAGCAATTGTACCTTGTGGGACAGGG
>BAUE01083950.1:0-16799 GCA_000787875.1 Solanum virginianum | reverse complement strand
TGAATGACTTTATGATGATGAAAGGAACATATGTATATGATATTCTCCTATGTAATGTTGGAAAGTTACCATGCCCTACTCGGGGGGATAAGAGCCTGGGTAACAATGTCAAGGGGTTTGTACCTTGATAACCAATCAAGGGGTTTGTGCCTTAATAACTGGGTTGAGGGGTTAGTACCTTAGACACTAGGGGTGGTAGGGTGCGACTATCCACCAACCAATCAAGGGGTTCGTACCTTTGTAACCGGGTTGAGGGGTTAGTACCTCAATCACCTTAGGTGGTAGGGTGCGACGATCCACCAACTAACCAAAGGAGTTTGTACCTTGGTAAACTATGGGTTCTACAATAATGGTCTTTTCTTACACATGTATTATGTTCTATGTAATGCTCATCTATTTCTTAACTAAGCATTTTAACTAAGTTGCCAATCTATTGTTGCATTGCATCCTACATACTTAGTACATTCAAACGTACTAACACATATTCTATGCCTACTTGATGTTACCATGTACGGACTGGAGCCCCACTTCATCATCCACCTCCACGTGACTAGTACGACTTCTCTCAAGCTAGTTGATAAGTCCTCCAATTTGGGGACAATATCTATGTTCTTATGCTATGTATTACGACTCTCTTTCTTTATTATATATTTTGACTATGAGGGTGAGTCCAGTTGATTGTCTTGGCCCTCGCTAAGTTCTATGGTTAGTGATCTTATTGTACATGTTATGTATAATGCTATAAGTTTTGACTCTCTTTTAACTCTCAACGTTTATCATATGAAAGATGTCCCTTATCCTTGGTTGTCCCTATTTACTATCTCTTGTTGTCATTTTATTGCTTTCACAATCAAGGATGTCCAATAATGTGCTAAGAGGCTTACTTGGGGTCCCTTCGGGTTCTCCATGCACTGTGCCACGTCTAGGCCCTAGGCTTGGGTCGTGACACCTTACACCAACCACCCTCAACTTTGGCTTTTGGCCTACGTTGAGGTGCACAATATCCATCCTCAGAACCGAGGCCACTTTTGGTAGCCACCCTCAACTTAGGTGTTTTGCCTCAGTCAAGGTACACAATGTTCAAGGAAGGACCAGGGCTAGTTTCAGGATTTCACAACTAACAATGATAGATTAACCAGGTGTTTTCAAAGAATAGGTACATGTTAGGCTCAAACATTAGGAACAAGGGATTATATCATCGTTTTTTTTGGTTGTTTTAGGCTAAGTGGACTATTGAGAATAAACATCGGTACATGTAAGACTCAAATATTTGGAACAAGGGATAAAACATCATTTGGTTGGTCATTGTGGGCTAAAGTGGACTAATTTAAGAACAAAGGCCTAAGATCCTTTCCTAATCTAATTAATCTACAATCTAACTTAGAGTAACAGGGAAAATTCTTAATTAGCACAAAACACATGAATCTATCTAATTAAGCTCACACTCACATGGAACTGCATACATTATCAACAAAAGACTCTTAGATCATGCTTGTTATCTCTATATACCCTGATTTATCAAAACAAACATTGTCACACAACTAAACATGCATGGTTGCTATCTAACTACTAATCAAAATTTTTGGTGGGTATTATTTTTCAAGAAAAACACAAAACATGCTATATGCCACAAGTATTGGTACTATATGCTACAAATATTATCTAAACATCCTAAACGTGTTGGTTCAATAGAAATTAAATATCCATGGGGAAAGAGAAGATAAGAAAGAAAATGTCGGGATAAAAAAGTAGGGTAGTTGTGGACCTAAGCTACTCAGACTTCACTAAGGCCCATAACTACCCACACCCCATAGGAAAAGATGTGCACTATCCCCAATGCACAAAATCAAAACAAAATAGAACATAGGGGATCAAAAAGCATACTTGGGTGCCTAAGCGCCAATGTGTTGTTGAGTCTAGGCACCCTCATCCTATGGAGTGGTCTGCTCAATAGTAGTATTCTATTCGGAGGGGCCAGTACCCCTTACCTATTCTAACTTTCGACCTCGTCGCATCTCCTCGTCATGTCTCAATCTCCTCAAGACAAGCTCGAGCTCATCCTTCTCTGTAAGCCTCACACATAAGTGTCTCTCATCTGGTTCATCATCCTTTATGTAGGGTCTTTTCCCATGGGATGACTGGATGGGCTCATCAGGAGAAAATAAATTAACCACCGACACCAGAGGTATAGCCCCTGGTAGTACAACTGGTGCCACAAATGCTATTGTCATATTAGCTCGAAGTAGTTGGATCTCTGTCTGCATAGCTTACAAACTAAAGGCTAGACCTCACCAAATCTCCACTGTACCTTTTCCTCATACGTGTCAATACGAGCATCCACAATAGAGATACAGTCCTAAATAGTAGTGATCGCGAATGCCTACACCTGACCCTTCGTGTCTGAAATAGCCTGGTGGACCCATTGCCTAACCTGATGAACAAGCTGAGTCAACTGTGACTCAGCCTGTGATAACCTATGTAGCAAGGCCTGTATAAATGCAGCGGACACATAGACCATACCCGCGGTTGTAGCATGTGAAGTCATGATCGATAGTACAGGAACAATAATAGTGGACCTCTTTTCCTTAATTGCCTTGGGTTGCGCAGGCCTCTCCTCAGTAGCAATAAAAATAGTAGTGGCAATCTGTGAACCCTTAGGTGGTGGCCCTGGGGAGAACATCTCAGACGTAGGTGGAGGTTGTGCTCGCTGAAGTGCCATCGGGGTTCTCCTCAGCCTTGATCAGGCTGGGATCGAATCTATACTGGGCCGCAATCAACTAGTCCAGCTAGTGTAATGTCTCTACCCTCAACTCTAAATAGAGCTTGTCGATCAAACAAAGATATTGGATAGAGGTGGTCCTATTCAGTGCAGCCTTATGAGTCAGCTCAGAGATGAGGCGGGCTCAGTCAATATCATATCTAGCTAAGATACTAGCAACCAAAACTGCATGTTTCGATGTCAGTATATTATTAGCAAGTGTCGGCCAGGTGCATGAATAAATAATTGCCCACTAAAACCTGACTGGGAAACCTAGCGAAGCCTTTATGATAGGCTCCGAGTGAGTGGCGACCCATGCAGGTTTCAGAACTTTCTCAACAATATGCCTAACTACCTATCTCATCAAAGTGGTCCATCACTCTAGATCTTTCATCACAAGTGGATCCCTTATTTGCCTCACCCTGTAGTCAAACTCAGCGATAGATATCAGTGTAGGGAACTCAAGACCAAATAGTATTTGGCGATTGGTGATCTCTGATATATCCACCTACTAGCCCCTTACTCTCGTCTCAGTTAGTCTGGGCTAAGCAAGGGGCTTCTTCTCCTTGGGAAGAGTGATTTGGATATGAAACGACCCCAAAAAGTGCCCGAAAATGTGCCCAGAAGTGCCCAAATTTGTAATTTCCATATATCTCAAAATCCGTGCGTGATATCAATAATCCAACTTCATATTCTTGATCATGGGGCAAAATTGAGTGAGAAACGGGTCTAACCCCAATTTTAGAGCAATCGTAACAAAATTGTATTTCGTCAAAATTTCACATTCTAGTGAATAATATGGAGCCATCGGGAGATGTTTTATTTTGCTGCTAGTTTTCTATTTCGGTCCAAGGCTTTGGGGTCTTGGACTTAAGCCTTCCCATGCATTGAAAATATCTATATTTAGCCATATTTCAAAACCATATCATACAAGACATTCCCCAATATTCTCTTAAATACTTAGACAAATATTTCACTCAAAATTCAAGTGCCAAAACTTATTTTCGAATCTTAAGGATTTCACTCAAGCTTCAAGTCTCCATTCCAATCTTCATTAAGGAATTCTCCAAAACTAAGGTATGTGGGTTTCAACCACTAGGTCCTTTCATCCATGGTGCCCAAGCTTCCTTTTTACACAAATTTCATGTCTCTAAGTCAATTTAATTATGGGTCTTATTTACTATGAGTTTGACTATGAACTATGTTAGGGTTTCATAAAAGTGACTGTTTGAGCATGTTTTGAGCTATGAATCTTGGAATCTATCTTGAAATTTGATGAAGGGTTTTGATGTATATTGCATGATAGTATTACCTAGTATTAGTGGGTTGATTTACTTCAAGTTTACTTGCATAATTTCACTCTTGAATTGCATGGTTTTATACTAGCATTGCACACCCACCAAGTGTTTGATAAAATGTCCGATTAATGCATCTTGAGTTGTTGAAGGCCTAATGCTTGGCAGATGAGTTAAGTAACTTTATGATGATGAAATGATGGTATTTATATGATGATTTCATGATATATATCTATAGTGTTGTGAGTTGACCATAACCAATTATGGGATTGATACCTTAATCACCTCAGATGGGGCTGGTAAGCCATCAGCCAATTTAGGGGTTGATACCTCAATCACTTCCGGCAGAGAGTGGTCATGTCTGTCAACCAATTGAGGGGTTGATACCTCAATTGCCTCTGATGGGGGTGGTAAGCCATCAATAAATTGAGGGGTTGATACCTCAATTGCCTCAGATGGGAGTGGTAAGCTATCAACCGATTGAGGGGTTGATACCTCATTCACTTTTGATAGAACGTGGTCATATCCATCAACCAATTGAAGGGTTGATTCCTCAATCACTTCTAAGGGGTAGTCTACCTTAGATTCCAAGTACTAAGTTTTCTTCATCTATGATAATGGTCACTTCCTTCACATGTAATATGTTCTTTATAATTACTTCAAACATCATTCATATATGTCATAATGTTATTATGCTATCCATTGCTTACGATATTACATTTTGCCTATGATGCCTATCTCTTATTGTATTGCATCCTACATAGTAAATTCAAATATACTAATGCATACTCTATATATACATGATGTTATAGTGTAGGAACTGGAGCTCCTCACGATCATCCTCATCCTCTCCGTGGCTAGTACTATCACTACAAAGCAAGTTGGTGAGTCCTCAATTTTGAGGACAATGTCTTTGATCTTATGTTATGTATAAAGACTCTCTTTCATTTTTTGTATGCTTTTGACCATGGGGATAAGCTTGATTGCTTGTCTTGGCCCCCACTAAGTACTATGTTTAGAGGTGTTGTTGGTCAAGTGATGCAATGATGCTATAAGCTTGATTCTCTTTGACTCTTTCGATGTTTCAGGATATAAAAGGTTTCCTTTAGTCCCTTTGCCCTTATTTCTATTATTTTATTGTTATTTAATTGCTTTCGTGACCAAGGATGTGTGATGATATGCTAAGAGGCTTGCTTGGGGTTCCTCGAGTTCTCTATTCGCCATGTCATATCTAGACCCTAGGCTTAGGTCTTGACAAACTTGGTATCAGAGCACTAGGTTATTAATGGTCCTCAGCGTCCAACACACCATGTTAGTTAGAGTCTTATTCATGGTTGTGTTGTGCACCCGAACTTTGAGTAAGAGGCTATGAGACATTTCAGAAAATGTTTCTCTTCTTCGTGATCTATGTCATGCTATAGAAGTTAGGTAAGGTTTCCCCTCTAACTAATGTTCTTTGCTATGCTAGATCATGCCTAACACAAGAGGAAAAAGAGCATACACACCCGAGCAACAACAGGCTCATGGAGATCTCCGGGATGCTCTCACCTTGCTAGATCAAGTTGTGGCTAATCAAGTCAATCAAGGGGCCCAAGCCCCTTATGTTTCTATGTGGATGAATGACCATTGCATGAATTATAGGGCAAGTATGTTATGATAAATTATGGGTTCCTAAGCATGTAATGAATGAGAAGTTCCTATGATTTGTAAGTAAAAAGTTGACTCCTTTACCCTCTTGTGTGTAAATAATGTCTACATGAAGGGGTCAAGCATGATGAATATTTTACCCTCATATACAAACTAAAGCTCAGTAGAAGGGGTCAAGCATCCTACAATCTTTATCCTCATGTCTAATGCAATACCTACTAGAAGGGGTCAAGTTTATGAAATGTTTTTACCCTCTAGTACAAGGTATATGCCACGTATGAATGTGCAACTTATGCCATATGATCATGTTTTTACCAGTTAGGCAAGTTATGATTAGAGTTATGATAATTTCAAGTGTTCCGTAGAACTAGACTTAGCACCAAAAGAGGTTTAAGGTGGGAGTGCGACCCAAGGGATCCTTATATAAAGTCTTGGTCTCTTAACTATGTGCCACCATAGGTTTATATTATTTCCCTAAATGGGTGTCACGACCCAAGCCTAGGGCCTAGACATGACACAGCGCAAGGGGAAACCCAAAGGGACCCAAAGCAAGCCTCATAAAGCATCATTACACATCTTTGGTCACGGAAGCAATAAATCAAGCATCAAAGATAAAAGAATGAGAATCGGGGCTAAGGGAAAAGTTTGCACAATATCATAAGCAAGAGTCAAGAGACAAGCTCATATCATAGACATCAAGAACAATAGAGTCAAGGCTCTTAACATAGATACATATCATGTCCAACAAACACCTCTAAATACATAGATAAGAGTGGGCGCCAAGACAAAGTAACCGAGCTCACCCTCATAGTCAAATAGACAATAAGGCAGAATGTCACAATACATAATAGGAACAACATAGACTAAGGTCCTCAAAATGGAAGACTTACCAAATTACTTGAGTAGTGTCGAACTAGCCACATAGTGGAGGAGGATGATCAACTTGGGCACCGTTTCCTACATGATGACATCATATACGCATAGAGTATGCGTTACTATATTTGAATATACTAAGTATGTAGGATACAATGCAAAAATAAATAAGCACCATAATCGAAATGCATAATGTTAAGCAATAGGCATAATATAATAATATGGCATGTATGATCAATGCTCAAGTAAATCATGCTTAAGTAACTCATGCTTATATAGGTTATCATTTGTGAAGAATAGACCAACTAGATTTCCAAAGTATGAACCCCTTGGTCGGTTGATGATGATCTCACCCCATCACCCTGGTGGTGCGGTACAAACCCCTCACATGGTTGATAAGTACAAACCCCCACCTCGGTTGATGAGAACAAACACCCACCTCGGTTGATGAGTACAAACCCCCACCTCGATTATCAGGGTCCTTAGTCCCCCCGATTTGGGCATGGTCTAATGCAACACTTTATATAGAATTTATCATATACATAAGCTTATTTCATCATGATATAGTCATTCATATCATATCTCATGCTTTGTACCTTCAATTCCACAAGAAACCCTAGCTGGACATTTTATCAAACACTTGGGGAGAGGATGAAATGGGAGTAAAAGACCATGCAATTTAAAGATGAAATCATGCAAGAAAATCTATTGTAAAACCATCAATCAAAACCATGCAACACCCCCAAGACATTCCCATCAAAACCCCTCATAAAATCTAACATTAGATCCAAGATTTAGAGCTCAAAATATGCTAAAACAACCATATTTTCATGAACTCAAATCGCTGTGTAGTAAATTTCTTAATATACAAGACCCATATGTAAAATGAAATATAAATCATGCAAATTGTCACGACTCAAGCCTGGGGCCTAGACGTGACTGGCGAATGGAGAACCTGAAGGAACCCCAAACAAGCCTCATAGCATATCATTACACATCCTTGGTTGCGGAAGCAATGCAAAACAATGTAAGAAACATAAATAAGGAGAATTGGGATGATGGGAGAGACTCATATTTAATTAGCTTGAATATCATAAGTAAGTCAAAAGATCAAGCATAATACATAACTTGTCCAACAACACCTTTAACACAGGACTTAACGGGGGCCAAGATAAGCAACTGGGTTCACCCTCATAGAAAAAGTATACCAAAAAGAAGGATAGTCGTTAATACATCGCATAAGAACATAGATATGCCCTCGGGCATGAGGACTAACCAACTATCTTTAATGGATACCACTAGCCACGTGGAGGAGGATCATGACCAAATAGAGCTCTGGTTCCTACATGGTAACGTCATGTAGGCATAGAATATGTGTTAGTACATTTGAATGTACTAAGTATGTAGGATGCAATGCAACAAGAGGTAGGCATCCTAATCGAAATGCATAACGATAAACAATAGGTATCATAAAGCAATATGACATATATGATCAATGCTTAAGTAAAACATGCTTAAATAACTCATGCTTGCATAGGGCATATCATGTGTATAGGAATGGACCATCATATATTGGTGTGACGTACAAACCCCTCACTTGGATTAATGAGGTACCAACCCCTTACTTTGGTTAATGAGGTACCAACATCTTGCTTTGATTAATAAGATACTAACCCCTCACCTTGGTTAATGAGGTACCAACCCCTCACCTTGGTTAATTAGATACCAACACATCACTTTGGTTAATGAGGTACCAACCCTTCACCTTGGTTAGATTTCATCATTGTTGCTACTTTTCCATGAAATCAATTCATGAATACCATACTCTCATCATCATAAATTTATCATATACCTTCACTTCCTCTCATCATTATACATCATATGCATACAATAATTTCATCATCATTCCATCATTATTTTATCATCATATAATCATCATAACACCATTCAACTGATAAGACATGCATTGGACCTTAAATTTCACAAGAAATCCTAGCCGGATATTTTATCAAACACTTGGAGTGGGTGTGATGGTGGTAAAAGACCATGCAATTTAGAGATGAAACTATGCAAGAAAATCCATTGTAAAACCATCAATCAATATCTTGCAACAACCTCAAGACATACACATCAAAACAATTGGTCTTGAGTTTTGGGACTTGAATTTAGGGTGAAATATGAGTCTAAGTGTTCGAGAGGATATTGGGGAACATTGAGGATAATATGAGGGTGAAATAAGGCTAAGTATAGGTAAAACCAAGTATGGGAACCCTTGGTCCCAAGACTTGAAAGTCTTGGACCAAAAAAAAAAAAAAAAACAGGGCCAAAATAACACTGGTCTGCATCGCAGATGCTCACTGGAAATCTACATTTTCTAGACAAATGAGTTCTATGAAAATGGGCATAAATCCTTCATCCAAACTCAGAATGAGGTGAAACCAAGTGCATTAGAAAGCTAATTCAAAGGGATTTAAGATGGTAGGTGGTGAGACACTCAATTCTTTGTGTAGTAAGAGATATACCCCTTCAAAGTTGACCTTTGACTTAGGCCCAAGACCCAAAAGCCTTGGACCAAACTAATAAAACTGGACAAAAATACACCTTCTTCGCGCCCCTAGTGTGTCACGCCTGGGGCACGCTACCTCACTTTAAAATTTTGAATTTTGATACGGTTGCTCTAAAATTTGGGTTAGACCCATTCCCCACTAAACTTGACCCCCCTAAACAATAATATGAAGTCAAATTTTTAAATAATGAACGGATTTTTAGATATATGGAAATTACGATTCTAGCCAATTCCGAGGCATATTTTCAGGAACTTTTTTGGGTTATTACAATATCTCCCCCTTGGTAACATTCGTCCCCGAATGTAAAAGGGATGTACAAGAGATGAATAATCATAAGAAGATCAGCCTCGACAAGAATGCGACAATACACTTTAAAACACCATTTTCAAAATTCCAGCATAGGTGTAAAATCATCATGAACTTGCCAACTTAAGCATGAATGCATATGAATGCCATAGGGGCTGGAACATGAGACTTGAAATCATAAAAAGAGGCTCGACATGTTATCATAAGATTGAATAGAATGAAAGAAATATGGATATTGCTTTTCCATGCCCACACCGGCTTCCGGAGAAACACAAATGAATAGACGACTCTTCCAAAGGGCCTTGAAGAAGACTACACCATTATTAATCAACTTCTCCACTCATCCATCCAACACCCCCACCAGGACCTTCTCTTAAGCCAACTTATCCTCCATAATACCTGCAACCTCAAAGAGCTCTATAGTACTAGAGTCAACCAACACATCCCCTCAACCTAGAAGCATGACAAATCGAACCACCCTACTCCTATCCATAGGCAAATTCCCAACTTATGCAATCTTACCAACCTCCTCTACACTCTACAAGGACACACAATCCTCAACTCAATTGTCAATCTTAAATACACCTAACCTCATTGGTAAAACAACCACCATCTCCCCCTTGGGAGACAACCTCCACTCTATCATCTTCTCACCCAAAACTCCCAATAAAAATAAGGCGAAAACAAGGCCTTGCCTAATCTAGACCTCTTAACCCAAGAAGATATAGAACCATCAACAATACTATACTACCATGCTCAACTTCCCTCAACATAACTTCTAACCTAACCAATCGATGGACCACACTAGTCTCCTCTTTGCCATCATTATCCACACTTACTAGGCTACCTAGAGTACCAACCACAATACTAGCCTTATCGGAAAAACTAATGCACACTCATTCATAATCCTTAAAGGATTCTAACCACCCTCTTGCTATCCATAGCATACCTATCATATTTAGCAAACAACCTCTCATCCTCCAAGACTTGCAATACTACCCCCAAATATTTTACAAGATCTAAACAAATCAATACCTCGTCACTAGGGATCCTCACAAACATATCAAAGTAGGGTTTTAAGACCCTGTTCGATGGACCCATAAACATAGCCAATGCATAAATAACCAAATAACTCCACCACTATCAATAATGCTCACTTGGGGACCAAGCTCAAACCAAAGATCAACCTCAGTGAAGCAACTATCCTATTGTAATTGCCCACATAGATCAACCATCCTCAACCCTCATATTACCACCTTACGATTTTTACACTTATTGGAAACATGCTATGCAAGTAGCCCAAACTACCCCAAGACCTCCAACACATCAAACTAAGTTCAACCAAGATCACAAGACAAGACTCCTGTACAATGAGGACAAAGACAACCCTTAGAAATCAATTAAATGTTAAGACAAGAATGGACCTACCTCTTTTGCTACCACTTGACAACTTCCCACTCAAAGACGAGTTCTTTAGGGAATCAAAAACTAGCTCTACAGGTCCTACTATCCATGGAGACATAACATGCATGCAATTACTTTATCCAAAATATAGCATCAAAACCCCCACACCAATTCCAACAAGTCACAAGGCTAGACCTAATACAATATGAACATAGATTGATACTTATGGACTTTCTAGCAACCATATACTTAACCAAGAAATAGACACCAAAGGTTCACATCACAACTCGGGACACACAAGAAGCCTACTAGCAACCAAGAGAATAAGGGAAGAAACAATGGCACACTGGCCCCAATAATACACACACATCAAAGTCTAGAAAATTTCAACTTATCGGTAGCAACATCGGGCGCTCCATCTACCTCTTGCCTTTTTTGAAGAGAATAGAACCAATTATGCCTTGGAAAACCCCCTTGACCAACTTCACGACCCTTACCCTTGTTGCACCTATGAGGACAATCTCTCCTCCTACGCCCCTCTTCACTACAATGCTAACAAGCATTGGTCTTTCAAACATGGGCCCCTATGAACATTACCACATGTTGGACATATAGCATCATCTTTATCTAGGAGATTTTGGAACTTTCCTTTAAAACGGACCCTCTTGGCCTCATGTCCCCTCCTCTTTCTCAACTTTTCTTACTCTATTTGCTTGGCATATATCATCAACCGAGACAAGTCCATATCACTAATAAGCAAAGTAGATTGGCATTCCTCACTCACTAAGTCAGAAACCCCCATCACAAACTTATTCATGCTAGATCTAGGATTGGCCACCAAATGAGGAGCATACTTTGAAAGTTGATTAAACTTGAGGGCATACTCCCTCACACTCATAGAACCTTGTTTTAAGTTCATGAATTCTACTAACTTAGCTTTCCTAAGCTCAAAAGGGAAAAACTGATTAAGGAAGGCACATTTGAACTCCTCCCAAAGCACCACATAACCATTTTCCTTCTCACCCTTTCATTGATCATACCGAATTTGGGCTACACTCTTGAGTTGGTATGCCACCAACTCCGCCTTTCATTTGGCCCAACACCCATGATAGATAAGATTTTGTAAACCTCATCAATGAATTCTTGTGGATCTTCATCCTCCTTTGACCTATGAAAAACTGGAGGATTCATCCTAATGAAATCCCTTACCCTAGCTAGCAAAGTAGTAGCATGAGGGGCTTGGGCACCTTGTTAGACTTGGTTGGCCACCACTTGGGCAAGCATAGTAAGAGCATCCCGAAGCTCACCATTATTAGGTTTCTCCTTGGGAGTTTGGGCCTGTCTTCCTCTTGTATTTGGCATGATCAACTAGTATAGCAAAGAACAATTATTAGAGGGAAAACCTTAAGTCAACTATACAGCACGACTTAGAACATGAAGAAGGGAAACATTTCCTAAAATGCCTCATAGCCTCCTATTCATAGTCATGGCGCGCTTCACAACCATGAATAGGGCTCTAATCAATGCAGTGTGTTAGACTCCAAGGATCTATCATCCTAGTGCTTTGATACCATCTTTGTCACGATCCAAGCCTAGGGCCTAGACATGACCAGGGAATGGTGAACCCGAAGGAACCCCAAACAAACCTCATACCATATTATTACACATCCTTGGTTGCGAAAGCAATGCAAAACAATGTAAGAAACATAAATAAGGGAAATTAGGACTATGGGAGAGACTCATATTTATATAGCTTGAATATCATAAGTAAGTTAAAGCTCAAGCATAATACATAACTTGTCCAACAATACCTCTAACATAGGACTTAATGGGGGCCAAGACAAGCAACTAGTCTCACCCTTATAGTAAAAGTATACTAAAAAGAAGGATAGTCTTTAATACATAGCATAGAACATAGATATTATCTTCGGACATGATGACTCACAACTATTTTGAATGGATATCACTACCTACATAGAGCAGGATGATAACCAAATGGAGCTCCAATTTCTACATGGTAACATCATGTAGGCATAGAGTATGCGTTAGTATGTTTGAATATATTAGGTATGTCAGATGCAATGCAATAAGAGATAGGCATCATAATCAAAATGCATAATGATAAACAATAGGCATCATAAAGCAATATGACATAAATGATCAATGATTAAGCAAAACATGCTTAAATAACTCATCCTTGCATAGGGCATATCATGTGTATAGGAATAGACCATCATATATTAGTGTGAGGTACCAACCCCTCGCTTAGATTAATGAGTACCAACCCCTTGCTTTGGTTAATGAGGTACCAACCCCTTACTTTAGTTAATGAGGTACCAATCCCTTGCTTTGGTTAATGAGGTACCAACCCCTCACCTTGGTTTGGTTAATGAGGTACCAACCCCTCACTTTGGTTAATGAGGTACCAACCCCTCAACTTGGTTAGATTTCATCACTGTTACTACTTTTCCATGCAATCAACTCATAAATACCATACTCTCATCATCATAAAGTTATCATATACCTTCACTTTCTCTCATCAATATACATCATATGCATACAATAATTTTATCATCATTTCATCATTATTTTATCATTATATAATCATCATAACACCATTTAACTGATAAGACATTCATTGGACCTTCAATTCCATAAGAAATTTGTAACATCCCATACATATTATAAGTATTTGTACTACACATATGAAACATGATATGGACATTCAAATTAGTGCCAATTTTAAAAGAGTTTGCATCTCATATTAAAGGGCGTCGTGTGTATCTAAAGTTTGAGAAAGTTGTGTGTATACATGTTTTGCGTCGAGTTAAGGGGACTAAGAACCTAAATAAAGGAAAACAATTGAGGTACTTGTAGGACTTAGTAAGCTAGCAGGTGAGTTAGCTACTTCCTTAGCTTGATTTTGCGAGTTAAATATGTTCAAGGGCCAAGCTGCTGTATCACCTACTACTTAAGACACACTAATATATGGCTAAACATCCAACCCAAATTCGGCCAAAAGTTCCTATAGAAAGAGCACAAACAGCCAGCTTATTTCACTCTCACGTTTGAGCACAATTTTCAGCTTCTAAGAGAAACATTATACTTTCCTTTCTTCATATCTAAGAGAATCCAAGAAAACCTTCTAGGGTTCTTGAATACACCATACTCTTGAAGGATAAGGTAAGAAATCTTAAGTATGTCTTTAGTATAACTTTCTATTAACAAATAAGAGAATATGTTGGTTGTGTTGATGCTGAAATTTCTGGACAGCATGTGTTGTTGATGTTGCTGTGTACTTTTCTTGCTAATTATGAGTTGTTTCTCTTCTTGGTTTGCTGTATTATGAAGTATTACCTATGTAATTAACAAAGAATAGGTTGGCAGTGGTATAATTAGGCTGTTTGATTGCTTTTACAGTGGGCAACAGTAAAGTCTTATGTGTTATCGCAATTATGTTTTTGATTGAGATTTGTGGGCTGATGTATATAGCTATTGCTCCATGTTTTTTATTGTTGATATGGTACTTTGCTGAGACTATTTGAAGACTGATATTGTGTGTAAATGGATGAAGAACAGTTTGGTTTAAGTTGGGATAGGTTTGGGATTACTGACATCGAAAGGTAGCGAAAAGATGTAACGTTATGTTGTCCGTTTGTATGCTGCCTAGAATTGTTGTGTGTCCTGTTTTGTGGACTGTTATAAGGCTAGTAGGATGCTATATTAGGCTGTACATGATGTGTAGATGTTAATGTCCATTAGGAAATGCAAGTAAATGCAAAACAGTAGGAAAACACGCTCGGGATTGTAGTTGCACGCTTGCTGCTCGGGTGTTTTTTCTATGTGAAATTGGGTATCTAAGATGTGTTTATTGACCTCTAATGCTAGTTTTATTAATTACTATGTTGTAGCTAAACATTTTGAGGAAGGGAAGGTTATTCCAAGGTAAAAGCGAGGTCGTACAACGAGGTGTGTAAGGCTATTTGCTTTCATTTTTCTTGGCATGAATTCTAAAGTCTTGCTTGGCTCATAATGACACTTACCGACTCCGACGTGGCTACTAACCATGTCTCCACTCTTTCATATGTTCATATGCTCTCATACATAGTCACCTTCATAGCTACATATATATGTGGATATCAACTTACATGGGTTATTATTGCCAAATAAAGTCCATAAGATGTTTCATCTGATATGCACTTCTTTAATTGTGGAACATACTCCTTTCATTATTATTTTATGTATAATCAAAGGTGGTCTCTTATCATACATCAGTATAAAGTTTCATTTGTGTTGGTAATTCATATACAGTGTTTCCTGCCTTACATATTCAGTACATCATCTCGTATTGACATCCCTTATAGGGGACCTTCATTTCATTCTGTAGGTACAGGTGCTAGTAGATCTTCCCAGTAAGTGTACAGGATAGCCAGCTGTGGTCACCAAGCTCCAGGTTGCTTCGGAGCTTTGCATGTCTAGAATTTATATTTATGTATTATACAGTTAGTCGAGGCAGGGCCTATCCCGACCTTTATCAGATACTTGTTACTAATTAGATGCTTTGTAGACTATATAAATTAAAATGTGGGCATATTTTGTACTTTAGACAGCGTGGCCCCAACGGCCTAGTCAGATGCTTTTCCTTTTGGCTTGTTAGTGCTATTTACTTTCTTAAAGGTATACTAGGGTGAAAGTCCTTATAATGCATATAGAAGATGCACAGGTACAGTTGGTTCTCCTGGGCCTTATTGGCAATGGGTGCCAGCGTGGAATTCCTTATAATGCATATAGAAAGTGCATAGATACAGGTTGGTTCTCCTGGGCCTTATCAGCAATGGGTGCCTGTCCGCCTTAATGGGATTTGGGGCATGACAGAAGTGGTATCAGAGCGGGTCATCCTAGGGAGTCTACAAAGACATGTCTATGTAGAGTCTTGCTTATCGATGTGTTGTGCACCATATTTATAAGCAGGAGGCTATGTAGCATTTAGGAGTTGTTACTTTCTGTTCATTTTTCAGATCATGCCATAGAGCCAAGTGTAATAGGTGGATTATGTCTAATCCCTAAATTGTTTTGTACAGCAAGTATGCCAGAAACCAGAAGGAACAAAGGTAAAGGGAAGGAAGTAAAAGTGGAGGTTGGTTCAGCCAGACAGGGGAGACAGCAAAGTAAGGCTCAAGATGAGTCTCTATCACAGACATCTCCAACTCCCTCAGTTCTCGATGAACCCAGGAATAGTTGAGGCAATGAAATGAGGCCCAAGATGAGTCTCTATCACACACATCTTCAATTTCTTCAATTCTCGATGAACCCAGGAATAGTTAAATTCCCCCAGAACCACCTATTGATACTATAGTACAGGAATTGAGAAATGCAGTCCACTTATTGACACGAATAGTTGCTAGCCAAGGCGAAAGGCAAGAGGGCCCAGTTGCAGGTGCAGGTGGTGCAAATAGGGTAGCTGGCACGAGGATACATGATTTCCTTAATCTAGACCCCCCATCCTTCACTGGTTCAGACCCTAATGAGGATCTTCAAGATTTTATTGATCAGATACAGTGCACCTTAGATGTCATGCACGTTGGTGGTACAGAAGTTGTTGAGTTGGCGACGTATAGGCTGAAGGGTATGGCTATATTGTGGTATGAGACCTGAAAGCAATCTAAGGGTATAGATGCACCTCCAACTACATGGAAAGAGTTCAAAGAGGCATTCCTTGATCATTACTTGCCACTTGAGATCCGGGAGGCCCGTGCGTATCAGTTCCTAAACCTCTACCAAGGGAATATAAGTGTCAGGGAGTATAGCCTCCAATTTAATTCCTTTTCCAGGTATGCCCCTAATGTGGTTACTACTATGGCAGACAGAGTTCATCGGTATGTAGATAGGTTGGATACGTACTTGGTCAGAGATTGTACAATTGCTTCCCTGAACAAAGATATAGATATA
>BAUE01084032.1:0-16772 GCA_000787875.1 Solanum virginianum | reverse complement strand
TCCCTTTTGAATAGAATTTGTAGCACCACGATCTAGTCAAATAATAATCACGATAAGATTTCGACACTAATAATACGCAAATCTATCTATAGCCAAGCTCCTAAATTTCAAGACTAGGGTTAAGTCTTAATGTCTCCCAATAACATAACCTAAAATCTAATTATATTCACGTAATACGATATACCTCATATCTAATTGTCTATTTTAATATATTAAAATCTAAATTATAATGTGATAATTAGTAGAACAACATTAAAATGGGAAGTAATTAACTAACACGGGAATGAAGTCATTAACGTGAAGATTACTTGGATCTTCTTCTCGTCTCCCTCTTCTTTGTTTCAAATTTTCAATTGCCCTCTCTCTTAATCTGCAAGACTTCTTCTATTTTTTTTTCTTTGCTTCAATCCGTTTCTGCCTCCTTATTTGTTTTGAAACTTTTCTATAGGTTGAGAAGCTTACTGCACATTCTGCCTCCCTCTTCTTGCTTTTTAATTCCTTCTATAGGGCTGCGTGTGTAGCCCTTTTACTTATATAATTTTTTTTTAATTATTAATTAATATAACTGAAAATCATACTAACCTATTTTAATAAATATACTATAAGTAGTATAAGATGTTACATAAATTATCACTTTTACCCACTAATTAATTTGATTATCTAAAATTACTACTCAATTAAATAATGAAACTATTGAATAGTCCAAAACGCCCCCGTAAAATTTTCAAGATAAATATTTTATAATATATGAGGCTCTATATCTCAAAACGACTTAATGAGTCATTACAATAAGAACCTATGCACCATCTGAGTTCCCGTAGTATAAAGACCATTATTGGTGGAAGGGATAGGTGTTAAAGGTGACTCATTTCAAGGGCGCAAACCAACTTTTCTTAACTGTAGAGGCATCCTTACCATTTTTGTTATATGCTAATTGATCCTCACTGATTAATAAGAAAAATATTAAGTAGTTTATAGGCTTTAGTCAAAGACTATTTCCTAGGGTTGATCCATCTTATTTAGTCTATAATAATAGGTATTAGAATATTTTTGTTAACGCTTAAGGATACAACTTAAAGTAATAGCTTTGTGGAGAGCCAAGAGTGGTGGCTTAGACCAAGAAAGGTTTATTTCTGTGAATAATTGATGAGAGTGATGATGTGGTTCCAAGAGAAGTTTTCTTTGGGAATTGTTAGGAATAATTGGTTACACACAAGTAGAAGTTCATTATTGCTAAGTGTTATTTTAAAGTTTTCATGATTTAACCAACTATGGGATCTAGTAGGGAACCTGATTCAATGAGGGAATGAGACTTTTCTTATTCGAAAAGAACAGCTGTAAAAGTACTCTACAATCACTACAGTAGTTGGTGCGCGCCTACTTGCAGAGTAGAAAAATCTCAGCCAATGACATTACTCTAAGAATTTGTGTCTATCCTATATAAGTTTCTTCTCCAATGACACAACCTAGTTTTTCCAATTCCAAAATTTCACAAAAGCAAAAGTCATTCTCTCAAAAATAATATGGGACCTGATGGAGTTATCTTCATTCTTAGTTGCTTTTAGGTTTTATATTTTTGTACTTATCGTTTGTAGATATATTCTTGAATTATAAAGAAACCAGATCATTCTCAAGTTTTCTAAGATATATTTAGAGTTAGCTATGTTGAGTTCTTGAATCCTAGATCACCTAGAGCTGGTTAGTTTAGTAGGCAATAGAGTTGTTGCTTAGTTTTTATTTAACAGAGTTGTTATAGTAAGGGCGAAGGGATTAAGAGTTTAATTCATAGGTTGTGTAAGTTTGGATTATAAATCTTTGCTCTTTGATAATAATGGAGTTGGATTGAAATCCTGTGAGATGAATCGTGATTTTTTCCTATCTTGAGCAAGAGGTTTCCATGAAAACTTTTGTATTCTTTATTTTAAGTCCTTTTATGTTTTATGCTGATCTTTCTTAGGCAAGGGACATAGTCGGTTGATTATGGTGGATGCAAATAAGCTATCACTAAGTATAAACCAATTTTTGGTCTTACGACTCTTTACACTCAACTTTTCTTTTGCATTCTCTCTTAAGTTCACATGTTTTGTACTTTTTTCTTGAGTACATAGTCTTTATATGAGTACATGTTCAACTCTAAACCACCTCTACTTATAGGTGGTGATGAAGAGATCTAGTGAATATAATATTCTACAATTAGTGAAAGTAATATTCAAAAGCGCCAAGGCATGTGAGGTTCGGCACATGAGTAGCATTTCAAAAATATAATGTTGAAAACTTTACTGTTTGGGTTTTGCAGTCCGTACACGCCCAAGTAGAGTTCATACTTCTATTTTACATCCAAAATAGTGTACTGAAGAGATGCATCTCTTCGGTGTGCATTACATGTGCAATATATGACTAATTTCTCATCTACAATTGCACTTAAAACATTTAGAAGAAATTAAAGAGCGATGAAGTTCCTATCAAATTAATAAAACTAAAAGAGATAAACCTAGAATGTGAGTGTTAGTTCTATTTCCAAAAGTGTGCGTGATCATTCCCCGAGACTGTAAGCTCTCTTGGTGGTATCACAAAACACTTCTTCCCCCATGCTTATCGAGGAAAAAACTTTGCGGAAGAAAAACTTTAACAATTATTCAAAATGTATTGTATTGTATTTATGATCCAACAAATCAAAATAAATATTATATTTAGAACAATAATATGATACAATATGATAGCTAACAACCATCCAAAGGCACATTGTTAAATTTTATAAATAATCTAAATTTTGGATAGTGAAACACAATAAAACATGATTTGGTTGATCTTTTTAGTGGCATTTACTAAGAAAAATATCAAAAAGTACAAAAAAATAAAGAAAGATATAGTAAATGATCGATGAAATCGATTGAGGATGATGAGAGATTAAATTATAAATCTCAGTAATTATATAAATACAAAATGATTTTTTAGCACACACTTGAGTTGCAGAATTCCTTAATATACGAGTAGAGCTAATGACGTCAAATTTTTTGATTGAATCCCTTTGACACATATGGGGTAAAAACATTTTTTTAAAATTATATATGAACGGTTAAATCCAAAATTCTAACTTAGTAGCAGAGGAGGTTCAATGATTGCTCACTACAACAAATTATATCTATAGCTACGAAATTTAAGCTATGAATATCAAAATTGTAGTAATTACTAAATAATAGCTACAAAAATTCAAATTTTGTAGCTATTTACAAAATTGTAAAATTTCTTAGCCATAAAAATTTTATTGACAAAGCTAAAGTCTTATTGTTGCTACAATTACACTAACAATCGTGACAAAAAATGGATGAATCGCTACAACTTTATTGCTACAATAAAATTTTGAAGTTGATCACAACTTTTTGACACGCTATAAAAATTATTATAACAATAATTGACTAAATAGCTATAATTATTTGTCATGACGAAATAATCCAGTCACAGATTTATTATTGTGAGAAATTTTACAGCTAATAATTTTTTTTAATCATGAGTTATAATGTGTCATAGAAATATTAATCTATCAAAAATAAATGTATTAATTGTTTGGTTCGATTCAATTTGATTCTCTCTTATAAGCCTACTTGTAAATTTCAAGTATAATTTTAATAAATAAATTACTAGTCTAATTAATTTTGATTAATTTTATCGAACTTAAACGTAACTCCATGAGCTACAGAGTCTGTTTGGATGAACTTATTGTTTTTAATTTATAAGCCAAAAGTTATAAGTTAGGAATTCTAGCTTATAACTTTTGACTCATTTTGGTCATTTTGGCTTAAAAACAAGTGCTTATAAGCACTTTTTTAATTTATCCAAACACTTACAAAGGCTTAAAAGTTATTTTAACATAAAAACACTTAAAATAAGCCAATTCAAGTAGGCTCATAGTCTAAATGAAACTTCATCCAGATCAAATGCTTTTAGTTAATTATTATTTTATTCAAACTTGTTTCATTAGAAAAATATTTTTAATTTATCGATCTGATGTAACTGGGGATGTTAATTATTTAGTTTGATTCAATTCAATTTTACAACTTATAAATCGTAAATTAATAAATAAGTGATGATAGTTACTTACATTAACTAATTATTTTATAATTTAGCAAGATTTTAATAAATTTCATTCAAACGTCATACTGAGTAAGTACTTTTAGAATTATTATTTAACTCGTACATGATTTATTGAAATAATATCTTTAATTATTAATTTAATATCATTAAAGATGTTCAACATTCAACTCAATTTAATTCTATAGGATTTTACTATATATAAATAAATAGGTGATTATATAATAATAGTACAAAAATAAAAGAATCGATTAATTTTTTTTTAAATAAAAATATGAAAAAGGTAATCTTCAACAATAGTTTATGTATATAAATACTTATATTTAACCTCAAACTTATCAAGCTCATATTTTATCTTATATTATATTTATTTTTTAGATGCTAAATGTACTTTTGCTTTTTAATGTATAATTTATTTTTCATTTAAAAGACAAAATATATTGTTTTCGGATAGTAAATGTACTTTTCCTTTTTAGTGTATAATCAATTTTTAATTTAAAAGTCACAAGATATTTATGTACATTTTATAATTTATTTTTATTATTTTATTTTAAAATAAATGTTTTTTATATACATCTAAGCACTTTTTAAAAAAAAAAAACGTTTATAAATTTTTACAAGTATAGCAATTTCAGACATCTAGTTTTGATAAATAAATTAATGATATTCTGTAATGATCTTAACAACAATAATAAAGATTCTTATAGCTGCACAATTATAAAGCAATAATGAATTAATGATTGCATCAGTAAATTTAAAAATATATTAAAATACAAAAAGCCTGATTTATCTCTTAATTTTGTCATTTAAAGCTAATATATACCTCTCATTATAAAAGTGATTTACATACATTCTACTATTATAAAACTGGCTCACATATATCTATATCGTTACAAAAATAGCACATATATACCTTTTTCATCTAGTGAAAGTGAATTTTTTTTTTAACTTTAAATTTTAATAATTCATGTAACGCTATATATGGTCCTTCTCACACATGGTTTTTTTAATTGACTTTATTGCTTACGAATATTTGAGTGTCTTATTATTTTTTCATTTCTCTTTCATTGTTTTAGTGTTAAAATATGAAAATAAAAAAATGGTGAATGAGAAAAAATTAAAACTATTTTTTCGGCGATATTGTAATTTATTTTTTATTTTTATAAAAAATGTAGGCATCTATGATAAAATTTACAAATAAATTAGTGAAAAAATAAATATACCCATCAAAATTAGTCATTGAATCAAAGAAGTAAAAAAAAAAAAAAAAGAAGAGAAGAATCAAATATATCTCTACATGAATATTCTTTGTTAACAAGAAATAAAAAAATTATCTAAAATTGATTTTTCACTTTTATTAGAGAAAAAATATATGTGAATCATTTGTATAACGATAGGGGTATATGAGTTGCTTTTATAACAAAAGTATATCAACTCTAAATGATAAAGTTGAGAGACATATCATAGTCTTTTTTCTTAAAATAATTATACATTTTTTACGAAAATAAAATTTATATCTAAATTTGTGCTAACTTATGCAAAATAATTTAAGGCATAATTCTATTACTAATATAAATATTCATATTAATTTTTATATAATTTTTTTTATATTTTGCCATCCTAAGAATTGAAAGAAAAATTAATTATAAGGATTTACATTTTTCCCCCTTTAGATCCAAAAGCTAAAATCACCACCCCCCCTCCCGCCAAAATGAAAATTTGTAAGAGTCAAAATTTTAAACACAATTAAAATTTCCCTCCCCCTTGGCCCCTTCCATAAATAATAGATCCTGCAATCTCTTTCCCCACATCGTTCCCTCCCCTTTCTATTCTTTATTTTTACTTTCTTTCCAACTTAAAAAATTTATGTTATGTTCTTCTAATTATTTTATTATTTTACAGATTTTTTATTCAAGGTATGCTCATATTTTTTATATTTTAAAATTTTTGAAATTCATCTTATGTTTATCTGATTATTTTATGAGTGAATTTTGATTGTTTCAAAGTTTGAATATTGTTTGAAGAAGTCATATATTGAGATGAAGACCCGTTAAAGAAGTTCAAAAAGTTTAAAGGTTCGTTTATATTTTCTTGCTTTGTAATTTTTCTTGTTTTATCTTTTAAAAGTTTTAGTAAAAGAATTATCTAAACATATTTATTTTCTTATTTAATTCTCTTTTTTTTGGTAAAATAATGAGGGATGCAACAGCTCATTTAAATTTTATATATACATATATAATTAGTTGGTCTTTATTCTTGATTCTAAAATACTTTATCATTACTGACAGGTATATTTGCAGTTAAGTATATAAGTGACGGATTAAGATGGATGTTGATGAACTTAAGGTGCAATTGAGACCTTGGAAGAAGAGATATAGAAAGACTAGATCGCTTTAAATTCAAACAAGATGATGTGTCAAAAGAATTGTATATTGTAATTTCTTCAAAATTGTAAATTTCTTCAAACAAGATGATGTGTCAAAAGAATTGTATATTGTAATTTCTTCAAAATTATAAAATACAATTAATTATATGTAAATTTAAAAGTGTTTTGGAATCTTAAAAATGAATTCGTAACTATATTATGCAATTTTTGTGATGACAAAGCTTGTAGAAATTTCTTAAATAGAAAAATAAAATAATATATATATACATTGTTGTGATGACAAAGCTTGTAGAAAATTCTTAAATAGAAAAGTAAAATAATATATATATATATATATATATATATTCGTGCAAAATAAATTTTTAGCTATATTTCATGGCTAAAGATACGAACTTTTAGCTACAACATGAAAATGTTTGTGGCAAATACTTCATGCCATAACAATGAATTTTATTATTTGTAACTCAATATGGGTAGTATTGCTACGAGACTAAACTATAGAAATAGCTACAAAATCTAAGTAATTATTTGTAACTAAATATGGGTACTATTGTCATGAGACTAAACTATAGAAATAGCTACAAAATCTAACTTTGCATGACAAACAAATTAAATATTTTGCCTATAGTATGACATCTTTGTGGCTGCATCGATGCAGATAGCTACAAATCTTTTTTGTTGTGGCAAAAAAATAAAATTACTTTTTTCGTGGCAAAACTTTTTTACTTGCACAGCTACAACACAAAAGTTCTATAGCAATAGCTACTAGTCCTTAGCCACGGACAATGTAAAATCAGTAGCTAACTTTTAGCCACGCTACATCTTGCTACGAATACTACGGAAGATAAATATTATAGCTAAAGCATGTAGCCACGAAAAATTACATATTTAGCTACGACAAATTTTATAATAATAAATGTGTTTTCTTGTAGTTGCTTTAGATTATGAATTCAAATACTAGGTGTGCTACCTATTATCCTTTTTAATATCCTTATATGAATTTCTAATTGCAACTCCACCACTAATTGATACCTATGTTGGTGAGAGGTAGAAGTCGATATAGAGTTCATATTTTTTTTTATATGTAGAGTGTACTTTCATATCGGCAAGAAGAAGTTATTAGGATGGTAAACATTCCTTATATCAACACTAAGTTTGTGGGTTCAAGTCACCAAGAGAACAAAAAAGGATGAGAACTCTTAGGAAGGGGTAAAAAACCTTCAATTACAAAACATAATATTTTATCTGCAAAATCATAATAAATGCAAAAATAATAGATATGAACCCGCAACTTGAAAAATATAATTGGTTGAATGTTAAGAACTTTTTGAAAATAGAATTCATAAATCTTATTAATCTTGGATGCACTTCTGGTAAGAGATAGAGGAACCTAATAAATAATTTTGGTACATACACACAAAATGACTTAGATACCAATGTTACAAAACAAAAAAAAGACATAAGAAGTAATCAAATCAAAATGAGATTTTACCGGTCTGCTTCCGTTAAATAGAATGGGAGAATCACAAAGACTAAAAATAGCTCCTTTTTGTTGTTGCAAACAGGAGGAGTACTAGATTTATCAATTATTTCTTGATAATCAGAGGACAAATATTTTTGCCAAATTTTCATCTGATTTTGCAACAAATTTGATTATTTTTGATAAAAATGTTGCTCTTACTACAACTGTTGGGGTTGTTTTTGAAATAATTTCATATGCAGCCTTCTGGCAGCCCTTCAAAATAATTCATTGGAGCAATTTCATGCCAAAAATTTGTAGAAGCTTATAACCAAGAAAGGGAACCAAAGTTATTTTGTTCCAAGTCCTATATATGATTCAAAACGGAAGAGATTTTAGAAATCTATAATGTTAGTTATAGTCATAAGTACAGATAAGCCTATAATTATGTTTGTTTTGTTGTAAATTTGACTAGAAGACGAATATTATATAAAATAAAATAAGAAGTACGAGAAAATTTTTATTTTTAGCATAAAAATGTGTGATTGGACTAAAAGTGTGTGCATATATATATAAATTAAAAAGTTTACAAAAAAAAATAATTCATGTTTTATTTACATAAAAATAGCTCAAAATCAGCCAAACATACATGGCTATACATGGCATCAATTTCATAATTTCAACACAACATAATACCACATAGCATCCATATGCCAATTCAGCCCCAACACCATTGCATATACATATAGATGATTTCCAATACTTTCTTCACTCTACCATGATCATTTTATGATAACTAACATCAATCTATAATTTCCAACACAATACAACACAACATAGCATTTATGCCCAAATTCGGCCAACCCTATACATATACAATTCACTCCCAACATTCAATATTTTCTTGATTTTCTTTCATTTCAACATACTATAACATACTTAGAACCTTAATAACACAATAAACAAGATAAATGCTTATCTTAGCACCTCAATCCTTCAATTGAGCTAGGGTTCAAATCTTGAGTAAAGAAATATTTTCTTGCTTCACTAACTTCTTCAGATTGCCTTAGCACCTCAACCCTTCAATTGAGCTAGGGTTCAAATCTTGAGTAAAGAAATATTTTCTTGCTTCACTAACTTCTTCAAGCTTCTTAGGAGACCCAAAAATAGAGGATTTCTACCATCAAAAACAATTTGAAATGGAAGAACATGAATTTGATTTTTCTCTTACCTTGGTCGAGAGGCCTCTTTGGTGGTCTTCAAAGTTTTCTTGTGAAAATTTGGCTAAGTGTTGAAAGTCTTGAAATGGCTTCAACACAAGACCAACTTATCTATATATATAGACAAGGAATCTTGGTCCACATACCCACTTGGACCAATAGAAAAACTACACCATGAAAGAGCACTAACAAGAAAAATATCTTCAAGACCCAATGTTTCAAAAATTTTAATTTTGGTCCCAAACTTTTCCTAATCGATCCAATTAAGGACGTACGGAAATCCAATTAAGGACATGCGGGGTATAACAACTCCATTCTTTGAACAATAAAGCCCCCCTTTCCATGAAAGCGCATAATATCGAACACTTCAAAATCTCCATTGTCTCTTGTATTGTTGAAAAAATCCCAATTCTATTTTCATCCATCCATTAATCCTTTTTATGGATGTTTTCACATAGTGTTTGTGTCATGATTCAATTTCTCGAGTCATATATATATATATATAAATATATATATATATATATATAGTAGATCCCTCTAGGAGTGTCAAACGAGCAGGTCGAGTCGATAAAATATGAGCCAAGTAAAAATCGATAAAATACTGAACTTGACTCATATTTTAAATGGATAAAAATGAGTTACTCAATGAATAATATGGGTAAATATGGATACCCATATTATAGTGAGGATCATGTTAAAAATTTTAAAAACAAGTCCTTTTAGTCATTTCTCACCCCTTACCCCCCACTCCAAGCCCCTCACCCCACCCCTTGAGGGCCCATACACAAAATAAAATGTAAAAGAAAATTTATTTTATTAAAAAAAAAACTTTTTTTTACCCCCCACCCAAGCTCCCTGCTCCCCATCAACCCCCACCCCTCCCCGAACCCGAAAATGTAAAAAAATAATAATATTTTCTTCAAAAATAAATCTTAAAATTTTCTACCTCTAACTCCCGCCCCCACCTCCACCCAAAAAAAAATAATTTTTTTCATGACCCACCCCTATCCCCAAATAAGAGTGTGCAAAAATCGAACCGACCGATAAATCCAACAATAAAAATATTATTGGTTTATTGTTATTGGGTTATCGGGATTTTAATGATTTTGAAATTTTTTTTATTGAATTTATCAATTTTAAGTTCTTAATGGTTCGATTTTTGATTTATCCGACAAGAATGATAATGAGAATTTGCATAAATAAAAGCAGATGAAGTACGAAAGAGTAAAGACTATAAACTAAATACTAAAGTGTGTTAAATAATCACTTAAGTACAATAAAGATTAAAATAGGTAACGTACTGTTATAGTGTCCTATTACTATTAAATTACTAATATTTAATATTTATGAAGAATAAAATAGTAAATTATTATAATCAGATAACCGATAACCCAACAGTAAAAATTGATATCGAATCGATAACCCAATAATTTTCTTTTTTCAAAATCATTAAAAAATTTGATAACCTAATAACTCAATAACATTTTTACCGGTTTGATTTATCGGTCGATTCAATTTTTACACAACCCTATTTTGGGGGTAGGGGTGGGGTTGTAAAAAAAAATTATATATTTTTTAAAAATAAATTACATTTTTTTTGGGTAGGATGGGGGAGGGGGTGAGGAGATGGTCGGAGGGTGGGGCAGGAGTTAAAGGTAAAAAAAATTAAGATTTTTTTTGAAGAAAATATATTAATTTTTTTTTAACTCTTTTTTGGGGTTCGGGGGGGGTGGTAAATTTTTTTAAAAAAATTAAATTTTCTTTTACATTTTATTTTGTGTAGGGGGCCCTCGAGGGTGGGGGATGGGGTGAGGGACAAGGAATGACTAAAAAGATTTATTTTTGAAACTTTTAACATGATCTCTACTATAATATGGGTATCCATATTTACCCATATTATCCATTGGATAACGCATTTGTACCCATATAAAATATGAGTCAAGTTGGATATTTTATTCATTTTTACTTAACTTATATTTGATCGACTCATATCCGAATCGACCCGCTCATTTGCCACTCCTAAACATACACAACTTCATAGATTGGCTCTCACATGCTATAAGAATTAGAACTAAGAATATCACGAACACTTGAATCTTGATTTATATCACAAAGTGTATGCTTTGTTATTTGAATGAAGAAGGAAACAAGACAAGTGTATCAATAAAAAGGAAACTTTGCTAAGCATACATTTCAAATTCTGGATTGTCTACTTTTTCTTTTTTCTCTTTGTGCCTTAATGAAGTTTTGTCCAACTGTTAACATCCTAAAGCAGATGGTATTTGAAACACAATATGTTTAATTTTTCACACAAGGACTATATTTTCTTACAAAGAAATCATCTTGGATTGCTCAATATCCTCGATTGAAACTCTCTAGGAAATGAAATGAGTTCATTGTTGTTTAGACGAAAAAATGAGGGAAAGAAGAAAGAACAACAAATATTCCTTGGGGTGGTGGCATTTGTTATTACACCAAGGGGAGCATAAGTCGTCCCTTAAAATGGTGAAACCTTAAAGAATCTCTCTAGTGGGGCTTGAACCTCTTGTCAAGCATAGCAATGACACTCCCAGAATATCATAGTGTCTCATCATAGTATTTATGTTTTTTCTGTTGCCAATAACAATCAATTCCTCTAGTGAAAACACCTGATTCTTAACAATAAGCAGTTGATCAATATCAACCATACAGACTATCAGTCATGGAAACCATCCTCACTGCATATAATATATTGAATTACGACTAAGTTCACCAGCTACACCTTTTCATCAATGACTAGACCATCCCATCTGGAGTCCCATTTTTGGCTCTCTATATTTTGATATTGTTGATGCCAAATCTTCTTGCGTTCTGGCAAAATTTGGCAGCAACAATCATCTTATAAGCAACATGTAACCTCTTTATTACTTCATATCTATACAAGGTCAAACAAATTTTAGCCTTTGCTAGATAAGCTCTTTCTTCATGATCTCCTTGGACTTTCAGTCGAATGTGACACTATCACTGCAACTCTATGTGCTTGAGAAACTCCAGTGACATTTCAAGAGCTTCATGAAAAGCTCCTCGATTTTCAGCAAAATCTTATTTACTTACCTTGGATCCTCTACCACAGTTCCAGTTACAACAAACTTCGCTACAAACCATAAACACCCACGAAAATCATCATCATGTTACTTGTCAGCTTTGTAATAAGCCTAGTCATCACGTCAAGTGGTGCCGATAATTATTGGCGATTCTCTCTCTAATCACTAGATCTAGATCAGACGGATATACAAAAGGCAATGCTCAGTCTCAAACACAAATCCATGAGCTAACTATGCAACTCACAACACTAGCAATGATGGAAATTAGCTTGTTGATTCTGGTGTCTCGCATCACGTTACACAGAATTTCCAAAATCTGTTTGTTCTCTTAGATTATGATGGCAGTGAAGATATTATGCTTGGTGATGCTAACAAATACAAAATCACCCATACAAGATCCACTTCTTTGCCACCGTCTTCTTAGCCTTTAACTTTATCCAATGTTGCATGTGTGCCTAAGATGAAAAAGAACTTTGTTTCTGTTTATTAATTTTGTAATGATAAATATGTCTTGTCAATTCTCACCTAATTCATTTGTTGTGAAGGACTTTTTCACCCAGGCGCCTCTACTAGTTGGGAACCTAAAAGCAGTGTTTATCCATGGACTTTATATCTTCCATCACCAACTTGGCCTTAAGCCTTCTCCACCTCCACCACCACAAGTGTTTCCAATTGGCATCAATGTCTTGGTCACCCATCCTCTCTCACTCTTGGTCAAGTTTTCTATCTTTTAGCTATTTCATCCTCTTTAGAAAATTTTTTCTTTTTTGTAGTTCCTGTAAATGCATAATTTTCCTTTTTACATCTTTACAATAAAGAGCAATGCTCCTTTAGAATAAATGGGATCCTTCACCAGAAATTTCAATAGGTGGTTTTCAATATTATTTAAATTTTGTTGATCATTATATGAAATAGATCCAATTCTTTCCCAAAAAAAAAATATTTATATTTTTCAAATTTAAGAAAGCTCTTTCAAAAGTCCATCATCTCTTTTTATTTTGACAAGGTGGTGAGTTAATCCATCTCAGGTCCTTCTTTGAAGACAATGAAATTTCTCACCTTGTCACTCCTCCACATACACCTTAACATAATGCAACTGTTGAATGTCGTCATTGCCATATTGTTGAGACCGGTATCATCCTGTTACACAGTACAAGTCTCCCTCTTAAATTTTGGTCTTATGCTTTTACTATCGAAACCTACTTGATCAATTGCTTACCTACCAGAATTTTGGAAAATTAGTCTACTTATTTTTAACTATATGGCAAACTACCAAACTATGCTAACCTTTAGGTCTTTGGTTGTTTGTGTTACCGATGGTTAAGGTCATTATAATTGTTTACAGAGGGAAAAAAAATACAACAACGGAAGAAGAATAGAGATATATTTTATTAGGATGAAAAAGAGTTGTTTAAATTGAACAACTCCTAATAAAACTACAGTAACTTAAAACAACACAACTTCCTAATAACTAGGAATCAACTCTTCCAACAGCTACATGCCTAAAAATTAGGAAATTCTGAACTAAAAGACTAAAACAGAATCCTATCTTCTAGAAACAAAAAAGAACATATCAACAACCATGTCACCAACATTAATTGACAGCTCATGAGGAAATTTCAACACTCCTCCTTGCATCAAGAGCTGCAAACTCCAAGCTTCTTTATCAAGAACTCAAACTAGCTGGCTGGTCTTCCGTTCTGCAATATACCAGATTCGCTAGACCATCCCTTTGCACTTCTCTAAGAAAATATAGCTTCACATTGAAGTGCTTAGTCTTTTTATAAAATACTAGATTGTGAGAAATAACAATGGGCAGCTTGGTTATCCACAAATATCTCAGTGTTTCCCTTCATATCTAAACCAAGATTGCACAAGATTTTCCTTATCCATAAAGCTTGATTGACCGCAGCTGTAGCAACAATGAATTCTGCCTCTGCAGTTGATTGAGCAACAATCTCTTATTTTTTGAACACCATGAAAACAATCCAGTGCCAAAACTAAAATAGTACCCTAAAGTACTTTTTATATCATTAGTAGAACCACCCCAATCACTGTTAGAAAATACTTGAAGTTTGAAATTTTGACACTTGCAAAATTTGACTCCATAATCTATTGTGTCTTTGACATATCTGAGCACTCTTTTTGCAACTTTCTTATGCAATTCACTTGGAGAATTCAAAAAATGAGATAGTACACTTACAACATATAGTATATCAGGCCTTGTTGTTGTAAGATACATCAAGCATCCTATTAAGCTTCCATAACTTCCTTCCTATACTCGTTCAGCACCATCATCCTTCATTAGCTTTTCCCTTTGATTCATAGGCGTGCTCTCCTTCATGTATTTCTTTTGATAAACAAATACTTCATTCTAAGTTTGCTTAATCTTCATTTCCAGAAAGTAAGTCATCTCTCCAAGATCGGTCATCTCAAAGACTTTCATTATCTCCACCTTAAATTTTTCAATCACTGTTATATTATTTCCTATCACAAGTAAGTTATCTACATACAAAGAAATAATAGTAATGTTAGAGCTAGCTTTCTTGACATAAAGAGTTGATTAACTTAAGCTTCTTTCGAAGCCTAAGTCCAGCAAATGGCTATCCATTCGATTATACCAAGCTCTAAGAGCTTGCTTTAACCCGTATAAAGCTTTCTTTAATAGATAAACCATATTTTTATGTCCTGGTACACTGAATCCTTCTGGCTGTTCAACTTATATTTCTTCCTATAATAGACCATTCAAAAAAGCAGACTTGATGTCTATTTGGAAAATCTTCCAACTCTTTTGTGCCGTTATAGACAAAAGCATTCGTATTGTATCCAATCTGGCTACTGGGTAAAAAGGTATCAGAAAAATCTACTCCCCAAACTTGTGCATAGCCTTTCACCACTAATCTAGCTTTGTGCTTGTTTACCAAGCCATTTGGATTGTACTTTGTTCAAAATATCCATTTAACTCCAATAACTTTTATGTCTTGCGGTCTTTCCACTAGCTCCCAAGTTTGGTTCTTTTCTATCATAGACAAGTCCTCCTTAATTGCATCTATCCATTTTTCATCCGTCTTCACTTCTTAGTATCCTGCAGGTTCAAGAATAACAACATTGCACATCAGATAAATGTCAGAAAGTGACTTCATTCCCCTAACAGGTTGATCATCGTTCGGAACTAGGGACTCATCATTCTAGTCCCATTGCTTATCTTCGAGGAATTGAACGTCTCTACTTACTATAATCTTACCCAATTAAGGCTGAAATATCTTGTAAACTTTAGATAATAAGCTATAGCCAATAAAGATTCCTAAATCTGCCTTCTTATCTAACTTGTCTCTCTTAACCTGTGGAATATAAAAGAAACATAGACATCCAAATATCTTGAGGTCTTTAAGATTAGGTTTGAAACCATACTATGCATCAAATGGAGTCTTCCCTTCCACTGCCCGCATAGGCAGTCTATTCAACAACAAAAAAAATAGTTGTATTTGCTGCTTCTACCCAAAATGGCTTTGGTAGATCTTTCTCGTGCAACAAGCATCTTGACATCTCCATAATTGTTCTGTTCTTTCTCTGACTAACTCCATTTTGCTGTGGAGAGTAAGAGAAAGTGAGCTGATGCTCTATTCCAGCTTCTTCACAAAAAGAATTAAACCTATTGGATGTATATTCCATTCCATTATCTGATCTAATGACCTGAATCTTGTAGCTACTTTGATTCTCTATCTAAGCTTTGAACTTCATGAAAATTCCAGCAACTTCGGACTTAAACTTCATAAAATATATCCAACATATTCTTGTTAGATCATCAATGAAGATAATATAATACCTGCTACCATTAAGCGATGAAGTTCTTTGTGGACCACAGAGATCGGTATAAATGAGCTGCAACTTCTTTGTAGCTCTCCATGTGGAACATTTAAATGGAAATCTAGTCTGCTTACCAAGCAAACAAGCCTTACATCTTGATATACGCTCCTCTAAACTTAGTAAACCATTTACCAGTTTGCTCCTTTGCATAAACAATAGAGCTTTGTGATGATAATGCCCCAATCTTTTATGCTAAATTTCCATGGCTATGGATTGACTTTGAAAAGAAGTCTGTTCTTCATTGTTTAGATTCAAAGAAAAGCTTTTTTCTTGTAATTTAATCATAAATAGCTCCTGACCACTTGGATCAATTATCAGACATGCCTTATCTTCAAAAAATAATTTGAATCCATTTTCGAGTAGTTGTCCAACACTTAGTAAATTTTGATCAAGTTTATCAACAAACATAACTTCAGAAAGAAGTTTTCAACCTGTAAAACTTTCAATTGCTATAGTCCCCTTTCCCGTCGCTGGGAGGTATTCTCCATTTATGATTCTGACTTTTGATATAACTGATCTGTCAAGCTCCCTGAAAAGCTTTTTATCACTAGTCATGCGGTTCATACAACTACTATCAATAAGCCATCTTTCACTTGAACTCTTTCTTGCATAACATGTAGCCACAAACAATTGTTCTTCTTGTTCTTGGTCCACAATTTGTGCTTCAG